>PVJC01020645.1:0-28980 GCA_004026665.1 Murina feae
TTTTTTAAATGTTGTAGAATGCTAAAACTGGAGCTCCTTCAAACCCATCATTTAAGGACTGATGAGTATAAAGGGGCCTTGAAAGTTTTTCAGAGTTGTTTTTCTCTGCCCACACACAAACCTCACCCTGGAAATTGCAATTTAATGCAAGACTACTTTTCAGCTACTGCTCTCCTCCTGCACTGTTTGCTGCACAAGATTGCAGAGCTAGCTGGCTTATTCCATCTGAGAATCTGTGGCGTGCCCATGATGGATGGACCAATTCTAGCGTATAATAGGAATATATTTCAGTTTGCCAAATGTTGTCACTGAAGTGGCCTTCCAATCCCCAAGGAGCAGTGGGATGTGTGGCCACAAAACCAATGCTGTTGTAGGTCAGATCTGTTTTTATACACAAAGACCAGTCATCTCATATGTAGATATGATCTGATGATGATATTTAGATATGATGAAGATCATTTAAAATATATTTTACAGCCCTAACCAGTTTGGCTCAGTTGGATAGAGCATCGTCCTGCGGACTGAAAGGTCCCAGGTTCGATTCCAGTCAAGGGCATGTAACTTGGTTGCGGGCACATTCCCAGTAAGAGGTGTGCAGGAGGCAGCTGATCAATGTTTCTCTCTCATCGATGTTTCTCATCGATGTTTCTAACTTTCTATCCTTCTCCCTTCCTCTCTGTAAAAAAATCAATAAAATATATTAAAAAATAATAAAATATGTTTTACGATGGAATAGAAACATTCAAAATCACTGTCGTGTTTATGCAAAAATTATTATTATTATTATTATTAGTATTATTATTATTATTACTATAAGAGCTTTTCATTGTATGGCTTTAAAAAGAGTGGACATTTTCTTTGAAGATAAACTATGAGAGATTTGTTGATCTGAGGACTGCACTAGAGTTATGCCAGAATTGATGTGTGGCGATCGTTTCTAACTGAAGAGAAGAGCAGAACAACGATCCACGAATATAGGACATGATCGAATGTTAACTATTTCCTCAGATGTTTCTTGAGACAGATGTATACCAATAAGAATAGAGAATAAGGAGAAATTCCATTTATCCTATTATACGGATAATGGAAACTCTAAGATGTTAAATCCTACATGCAGCTGCATGTTGAATTTCTGGTTTCAGACTATCAATCTGAAGTTTTAAAAGTATAACTGTGGACTCGTGGGCTATTTATTCATTGGCTTACAATTACAATCATTGTTTTGAGCTTCAGATAATCCAAAGTTTGGCCATTTGAAGGCCCTTCAAATTGTGCCCTTTTAAACTTGTTGTACTTTTTATTTTGAAATCATTTCAAACTTACAGAAAAGTTGCAACAATAATACAAAGAACGTTCTCATTCCGTGACACAGTCATTAACATTTTACAGCATTCTCTCTCTCTGTGTGCTGTGTTTTTCTGGAGCCATTTCAGTGAATCATAGTCATGATGCCCCATTAACTATAAACACTTGAGTGTGCATTTCCCAGAAACAAGGCCCTCTCTTACGTAACCCAAGGACGGCCACCCAGTCCAGAAATCAACAACACAGTATTGCCACGATCCCCTAAATGTTTGTCAGTTCCTCACTCAGAAAGAAATTTAGTGCCCACCTCTTGGTAGAGAAAGGGCAGTTTATAATGTCATAATATGCAACCCAAAACTGAAATATCTGTTTGGAACATTATTTCACTGAATATCCTGGGGTGATATATGATCTTGTGGAGAAAGAAAATTGAGAGAAATCAGCCATAAACCCAGTTCATTATTTTTGTCTTTCTCTGGTAAAATACATTCTTTTTCTATATAAGGACATAAGTATCTACACGTAGGTACTCTTAAGAGCAAGGGTTAGCCGTAACCAGTTTAGCTCAGTGGATAGAGCATCTGCCTGCAGACTGAAAGGTCCCAGGTTCGATTCTGGTCAAGGGCATGTACCCTGGTTGTGGGCACATCCCCAGTAGGGGGTGTGCAAGAGGCAGCTGATCAATGTTTCTCTCTCATCGATGTTTCTAACTCTCTATCCCTCTCCCTTCCTCTCTGTAAAAAAAAATAAAAATAAAAAATCAAGAGCAAGAGTTAAAAAGAAGACCCCTGAGCATATAGAGGGCTTTACTGACTTTAAAATTGCTTTACCTGTACTTATTGGTCTTAGGAGGGGCAGACTCAGTTAGAACTTACAAGTTTTCTCAGCTATGATAAGTGAGCTCCGTGTCTTGGTCTGTGCATAGCCCAGCTGACTTCCCAAGATATTGGAAGTCTTGGGGTTAAAGGAAGTCTGGGGGTTTTGAAAAAGTTCGGAGCTCTCAGGGAGTTATGAAAATATAAATGTTGGGGGAAAATATAAATGTTGGGGCTTGCTTTTCTCCTTTTCACATTAATGGCATTTTTATTATTTTGTTTTCTACCTCTCATGTGCTATTAAACAAAAGTTTGTTTTCTGTTTAGCTTTTTTTTTTTTTTAAAAAAAATATACTTTTATTGATTTCAGAGAGGGAGAGAAAGATAGAAACATCCATGATCAGAGAGAATCATCGAACGGCTGCCTCCTGCACGCCCCCTACTGGGGCTATTTTATCTCTATGTGAGGTGTAAGATACGCCAAACGGCTTTTCCTTTTACAAATACTTAAAAATATTTTGTGAGCACACATACACACAAAGCAAAAAATACCTTTAACGTAGAGTACAAATATTTTCTCCATCTACATTTACAAACATATTACCTTGCCATATAATTTATTTGCACTCCAGGATTGAGAAAGCAGTTGCAGTCTGTTTACAAAGCCTTGTTAATCCCCTCCGCCCACCCCCCCACCCCCCCAATCACTGGAAATCCTATTCTCCATAAGAGAAACGGGCTCCCATGCAAACAGTCTATATCAACCCTAACCAACGATCTTGAGTCGTTGCTAGAGTGAAGTGACAGCTCACATCTCATGAAATGTATTTGTTTTGATAGGAGACCCTTGGGTCGCATCTGTTTACAATCCTTCATGAGACTGGGAAGGGGGTGACACACCAGCAATATGACCCAGGCAACCACAGAGAAGAATCGCTCTCTCCCACATGCATGAACATGTCCCAGCCGTGCGGCCTTGCACGTACACGAGCTTGCCCTTCTCCAGTTCCAGGCTAACCAATGATTATTTTTACTTACTTATGGCAGCCTATCTCCAAAAAGAATTTGAGGCAGCTTGAAAAATTGATTAATAGCCATTAGCTAAACAGACTTCAGGGCCAAAGTCGGGTTTCCTCTGGAAGAAAGTTTCACCACACTAAACATAACAGTTGATCAATGCCAGGAGTCAGCGAAAAGTTGCATGGGAGCACTCATTCATGCTCACTGTGTGTTTTCTGTACTCGGGAAGCACAAACGCACTTCAAAAACTGCAAAATATAGGTTACAGCGACCCAGACCACTAGCAATGATGGAAATGTTGTTGACGGCTTCAAAAATAAGGGACGTCTATGGAACAAACTATACAGAGTTTGTCTTTCAATAAGAGTGGCTCTTTGTTTACATAGGAAATATTTAAATTTGGTCCAGCTGCAAACAAAACTTTCCTATGGAAAAACGGTGAGATTTGCTGATTTTTTTTTTTTTTAATTTTTTTTTGCCAACCTGAAGAACTACTGTGCCAGGAAGAATTTTGCTTTTGAACATGTACACAAAGAGGCAAGAGTTCCCCCAAATAAGATCTAGAACTCTGGAGTATTTTATTTCCCAATTTGGAATATTTTATTACAGAGGCCTTGAGCTGTTTTTGGATTTTTCTCTTTTTCTGTTTTGTTCTGTTTTAGATTTTTCAAAAGAGTATGTTATACAATATCAGAGGCCCGATGCACAAAACTTGTGCAAGAGTAGGCCTTCGTAGCCATGGCTGCCTCGGTCCTCGCAATCCCGGTTTCCTAAGGAAGGTCAACCAGAAGGTCATCCAGATGGTCGTTCCACTGTTTGGCCTTTCAGTCAATTTGCATATTATGCTTTTATTATTATTACTAGGGGCCTGGTGCACAAAATTTGTGCACTCGAGAGGTCCATCAGCCCGACCTGTGCCCTCTCACAGTCTGGGACCCCTCTGGGGATGTCCATCTGCTGGTGTGCCTGGTCAGCCTGGGTGAGGGGCTGATGGCTGTTTGCAGGCTGGTCAAGACCCCCAGTGTGGATCCTCACCCCATTAGGGTGTGGCCAGCCTGGGTGATGGGCTGAGGGCCGTTTTCAGGCTGCCCACAGTCCCTTCAGGTTTTGGGTCCTTACTGGGGTACCTGGCCAGCCTGGGAGAGGGGCTGATGGCTGTTTTCAGGCTGGCCAAGCCCCCCAGTGGTGTCCCTCACCCCACTGGGGTATGGCCAGCATGGGTGAGGGGCTGATGGCTGTTTCCAGAATTTCAGGCTGCCCAGAGCTCCCATTGCTCCAATGTCCCAGCAAGGCTGGCTGGAAGCAGGTTTCTGGGGTTTATCTTCTATAATTGATACACTGTTCCTTTAAGCCGGGGCCTGCAGTTAATGAAACCTCCTCTGCTTCAGCTCTGGCTTCTATAATGAAATAATGTTTAATTAGAAGTCAGGTCCAGCCTGCTGTTTGCTTCAGCTCCTAGGATTGAAACAACTGTTGCAAATATGTTGTTCCCTGGAGCGGAGAGACGCCCAGGTGGCCCGCAAACAGTTTCACTCCTGCTGCAACAGACGCTGCCTGTTTACTCAGCTCCCTGAGTGCCGGCCTCCATGTTGCCCACCTTAATTTGCATACAGTTGTTCTGATTGGCTGGTGGGCGTGGATTAGGCATCCTGAAGAAACGGTTAATTTTAATATTATGCTTTTATTAGTTAGGATTATAGATACCCCAATTCTGAATATCCCAGTCCAGTCCCCATTATTTCTTGCTTAGACTATTGCAGTAGCCTTCCAGTTGGTCTCCTCTGTTCCACACCCACTAAACTAAGGCCTGTTCTCCACAAGGCAGCCTCTGAAAATGGAAAACAGATGATGAGCTCCTTTCCTCAAACCCTTCAAAGCCTTCTCATCTTACTCAGGAACGTGATTTCATTATGTCTCATGACCTCCTGCTCTCACCTGCTGCTCTGATCCCATCTCTTGCTCCTTCCCTTTGCTATTTTTTAGTCTCTCTACTATACTTCCAACATACTGAGCTGACTGCTACCTCAGGTCCTTTGGACTTCTTTTTACATGGAATATTTTTACCCCCAGTTATCTTTGTAGTATGTGCTTCAAAACTGCTGGAGTGGCTCAGTGTTGAGCATCAATCTATGACCAGAAGGTCACTGTTCCATTCTCGGTCAGGGCAAATGCCTGAGTTGCAGATCCAATCCCTAGTGGGGGGCATGCAAAAGGCCACCGATCAATGATTTTCTCTCATCATTGATGTATCTATCTCTCTCCCTCTCCCTTCCTCTCTGAAATCAAGATATATAGATATAGATAGATACAGATATGGATATAAATATAGATATAGATATATAGATATACTAGAGGCCTGGTGCACAAAATTTGTGCACTTGAAGTGGGGAGTCCCCTCAGCCCGGCCTGTGCCCTCTCACAGTTTGGGACCACTCAGGGGATGTCCACCTGCTGGTTTACACCCACTCCCCGGGGGATCAGGCCTAAGCTGGCAGTCAGACATCCCTCTGGAAGACTGGGAGCCCTCAGGGGATGTCCACTTGCCAGCGGGGAGCAGGCCTAAGCTGTAGTCAGACATCCTTAGTGCTGCTGAGGAGGCAGGAGAGACTCCCATCACCACTACTGTACTGGCAGCCATCAGCTTGGCTTGTGGCTGAGCAGAGCTCCCCCGTTGGGAGTACACTGACCACCAGGGGCAGCTCCTGCATTGAGCGTCTGCCCCCTGGTGGTCAGTGTGTGTCATAGTGACCAGTCATTCCCAGTCATTCTGCTATTGGGGTCAATTTGCATATTACCCTTTTATTATATAGGATATCCTTCAGCACTGTACTCAAATGTTACCTTACCAAAGATAACATTCTCTAACTGCTCACCTTATATGAAACTAGTGGCCCAGTGCACGAAATTCATGCACATTAAAAGGGGATTAATTAGAGGAAATATTTTAATATTGCTATTTGCCCTTTCTCTATAATAGAAATGTCAGAGATTAAAGAAAATTAGTGAAACGTATATAAAATCTTCCTCCTGTCAGAGTCTGGGGTGTACCATGGAACCCAGAGTCAAGTCTTAAACCACCCACATGCACCTCAAAATCGCTCAAGACCCAAACCTGGACAGCCCCCCTTCATTGGGCTAAATCCAGACTCAGCCAGTCCCACCCTGTCAAGCCCTGCCAGGTGGGGGGGTGCAGCCTCAGGTCCCCTGGGTTCCAGGGCAGGGTGGCATGGCCTGAGGTCCCCCATCAAGCCCTGCTGGGTGGAGGGAGTGGCCTGTGATCCCCCAGCCTGGCACCAGGGCAGGGGGCACAGCCTGAGGTCCCCTGGCCTGGTGCTGGGGTGGGGGGCATGGCCTGAGGTCCCCTGGCCCAGCACCAGGGAGGAGGGCACACCTTGAGGGCTCCCGTCAAGTCCCTCTGGGTGGGGGACACAGCCTCAGGTCCCCTGGCCCGGGGCCAGGGCGGGGGCATGGCCTGAGTTCACCCGGCCTGGCACTGGGGAAGAGGGTGCAGCCTGAGCTCCTCTGGCCTGGTGCCAGGGTGGGGGGAGCAGCCTGAGATTTCCTGTCAAGCCCTGTGGGTGGAAGGTACTACCTGAGGTCCCCTGTCAAGCCCCATGCAGGAGGTGGGTGGGCACACAGCCTCAGGTCCCTGCTGATTGCTCCTTAAGGTTCATTATGGGAACTTAGCCTCAGCTGTGGGTGCAAATTGACCGGAGTGATGGTCAATTTGCATATTCCCTCTTTATTATATAGGACAGCACACTGTTCTCTGCCAGGGTTCTTGTTTCAGCATCAAGAAGGGTTCAGGGTTCAAAGGAGCTTAGCTAAAAGGAACTAAGATCTCTTCAGCTCAGGAATCTCATGCTTTTTACTAACACAAATTGTCCTGAGGCGAGGCAAAGATATACACTTCAAAGGGTCAGGGTTTTGTATACAGAGTCCATTGTCAGAATGTGGAGAATTAGCCTATGGTTGTTCAGGTATTTGGCCAGTAGGAGGCAATAACATGTAGATTAAGATGCCCTGAGCTGTCTGGCAGCAAACAATCATTCTTATCAGGTTTGGGAAAATGCCATCAGCCATTCCCAACAGGTGACAACATATGTGACTCAGAACTTGTTGAGTTGACCAAGTTCATCAACCTTTTGATGAAACTCTTGCAATTATGACATGCTGGGATTGGCTTCTGGCAGTTCTCTCTGTCAACCTTCATCCTTGCCTTATTTTTCTCCTAATACCTTATGTGACATTACATATACATATATATTGATTTGTTTACTCTCTCCCCAGCTAGAATGTAATCTCCATACAGGCAGGACTCTGTTTCTAAGCTTTCATAGCCCCAGCATCTGAACATTGCTGGGAAAGTGCTCACTGTTGAATGAACAATTTCTACCCACAAGCTGAGACATAACTTTTGTTTGCTTTTGACTAAAATTACAACTGAGCCCTAACCGGTTTGGCTCAGTGGATAGAGCATTGGCCTGCGGACTGAAAGTTCCCAGGTTCGATTCCGGTCAAGGGCATGTACCTTGGTTGCGGGCGCATCCCAGTAGGAGATGTGCAGGAGGTAGCTGATCAATGTTTCTCTCTCATCGATGTTCTAGCTCTCTATTTCTCTCCCTTCCTCTCTGTAAAAAATCAATCAAATATATTTTAAAAATAAAATAAAATAAAATTACAACTGAGCGCAATAATACTGATCAGATTATACAGGTCAAAAGTTCTGATGGGAAGCCATTTATATGAGTGCAACATTACCTTTTTTTCCCCCATCATCATTCCCAAGGAGTTCTTATAGACCAATATATTTTTTCCTAATCCCACCCACCATGACATTTAATACCATGATATACTGTATGGGTTTTACATACTGTATACATCTCTCTCCACGTGTGTGCATGTGCGCGTGCTTTATAGCCAGCTGGTCAAAAGTTCAAGTGAGTAAGCCCTTAGCCTGTGGGGTCTAACACCATTTCTGAGTATTTAGTCAGAAGGAAATTGTAGAACATCCCAGCTGGTGTTCATGTTAGCACGATGAAAAGGTAAGATCACTAGTAACCCTACCACACATTGTCTGCTACAGTTTCCAGGGTTTCCCTCCCTCCTCCCCCATCTCTTCCTTGTTTATTTTTGCACAGCTTATTATGAAAACACCAGTCTGATCGTGGTTGCTCGATGTCTTTGAAATGATCACTGAAATCTATCAGGCTAGAAAGGCCTTTCTTCTTTTTTGCTGTGGTCTTCCACAATTTATGAAAAGTACCTAGTAATTAAACCCCAAGATTGTTAGCTCCTCTGATTCAAACAGCCCCTCTGTTCTGTGGACAAAAAAAAAAAAAAAAAGGTCACATGCTGACCTGACAAGCTCAGGGAAGGCCTGCATGACAGTCTTGCAAACTTAAAGACCTAAAGTAACCACAAAGGATGGTCTGAAATTAAAACCTTAACTAAAAGCAGTTATGGTGGGTAGTCACGTCCTCGGCTGGCATTTTCCCTGAAAAGGTCAATTTTTGCCTTAACGGAGCCTATCCTATTGTCCTCTTGCATCTAAGATAACATACCTATGAAATGTCAGAGTAATTTGTAACTTCCCTTTTTCCCCACCCCCTGGGGTACAACCAAAAGCATCTGGGCGCCAGGACAGGGACCATAAATCCCTTCATTGTTATTGTTATCGTGTTAATTGTTAGCTATCCTGTATCCACCTAAGAAGGTATCTATCATTTTATTTTTATCCAATCCCAGATGTTCTCCCTTTGCTTTCTCCTGCCCCCTTAATCTATCACCAATGGATTCATGTAACTCACTTCTCCTCCTTCCAGTTAAAGGTATAAAACAAGGTGAAAACCCACCATTCTCAGGAGCATTATCCCAACTTGTTGAGATTCCGCTTCCCGGCAATTGTCGACAGTTTGGTTCGAATAAACTCACTCGTTCTTTACAGGTTTGAATGTTTTTACGTTAACAGTTGAAACTGCAAGACAAGGTAAGTGACTCTCAACACAGGGCCCTGAGCGTCCTGGATCAGTGTGCGGAGGAACAGACCCAGGGACACCCCTTCGGGTCTCCCAGCACCCTCCAGGCTTACCCAGTCACCACCTTCAGAGCCACCTCAGCCACCCTCAGCCTCTGAGACCAGCCAGCACTGTTTTGTGTTTTTTTCCCTTAACTTCCTGCTGCTGAACAGCGCTGAGCTCCCAGATTCATTAGAATTCTTCCATCCAAGTGGAGGCTGCGGTCACCCGCCGGGCCAACCTGCCTCTGCGGCCTCCACACCTACCTCTCTGTGGGCTTCTATTTCGACCATGATGACTTGGCTTGTGAGGATGTGGCACTTCTTCCTGGAGTTGGCGGAAAGAAGCCTGAGGGCGCTGAGTGGCTCTTAAGATGCAAAACCAGCGTCATGGCCGCATTCTCTTCCAGGACACGCTGAAGCCCCTCCAGGAGGAGTGGGCAAAACTCAGGGCGCCATGGAGGCCGCCCTGGCCTTGGAGAGGAGCCTGAACCAGGCCCTTTGGGAGCTGCAGGCCTGATTCTACCTGAGCAGATCCTCATCTGGGTGACTTCCTGCAGAACCACTTCCGGGTGAAACTCATCAAGAAGATGGGCGACACCTGACTCACCTCTGCAGGCTGCAGGTCCTGGGCTGGGCGAGTATCTCTTCCAAAGGCTCACACCTCAGCCCAGCTGTGGCTCAGTGGCTGCGCTTCCACTTATGAACCACAAGGTCACGGTTTGATTCCTGGTCAGGGCACATGCTCGGGCTGTGGGCTCCATCTCCCGTGTGGAGGAGGCAGCTAGTCAGTGATTCTCTGTCATCACTGATCTCTCTCTCTCTCTCTCTCTCTCTCTCTCCCCCCACCCCCGCCCCAAACTCTGAAATCAATAAAAATATATTTGAAAGAAAGAAAAGCTCATCTCGAGCACGACTAGTAGCCTTTGGAGCCAGAGGCCTTGGAGAGGAACCCAGGCCTCTCCTTTCAGGGGCCTCTCTGCATTGCCCTAGTGTCTGGCTTTTGCCTGAGCTTCTCCCCCAAACTACTAGCCACTCTGAAGCCCTCTTTCTTTTAATTCTCACTCCAGGGTATTTTTCCATCTTTCTTTTTCTTTTTTTTTCTTTTTTGTGACAGTGGAAAGGAGGGGGAGAGACAGAGAGAGAAACATTGATGAACACATCAACCTGCACATGCCCCTACCAGGACCAAGGATCAAGCCTGCAATTGAGGTCCAAGGTCTGTGCCGTTGACCGCAATGGAACCTGGGACCCTTCAGTCTGTAGGCCAACACTGTATCCACAGAGCAGACCCAGCGTGGGCCTCCCTGTGGTTTTAATTATACACTGGGGAAATCAGCGCCTGAGAGTTTCTAGTTAGTAGAAGTGCTCTATTCCCAAGCTGCCCCCACCCCTCACCCTTTGAACTCTTTGAAACTCGCTCTAAGAATGTTTTAGAGGCTTGTGACGGACGTTGCTGATAAAGACACCTCCCTAGGACATCTGCTTGGACTGCTCCTAAAAAGCAAACAAACTTTTCAAAGATATCACCCCTGATGTCTGCTCAATTTCTGCCCCCAAATCCTCTCTTCCTTGTCACCTAGCAACAGCTGCCAAGGCTTTAAAAGGGGGAGCCACTTTTTGTTTCTTGCCTCTGTATTGATTAGCAATGCACTGGCCCTTTCCCTTCAGGGAAGTAAAATAAACTTCCTCTCTGCATCTTTCCTTTTAGTTATGAATTCTTTCACAGCCCTAGTCACCGGCCAAAACCCTAACAAGATCTATGAGATCTCACATGAGAAATCTCAAGAAACTACAGCTTTTTGCCCTTCAAGGCCCCTAATGGTGAAGCCTTCCCTGCTCTGGCACTCTTGCTCAAATATGGCCTGAGGCTTCTAGGAAAAAGGAAAACGAGTTCCCCTCCAACGTGGGATGTGACACACCAGAATGAGCCTTCCTGACAATGAAGGACCAGCTCTGCTTTGGATAACTGATCAGGGCTACATTCTAATAACTGATCAGTGATGTTTTCAACAAAAGATACAATCAAAGAGGGAAATGTATATATATCTGGTGTGTGTGTGTGTGTGTGTGTGTGTGTGTATACATACTAGGGGCCCGGTGCACAAAAATTTGTGTACTGGCGGGGGGGTGGGGGGGGAGGTCCCTCAGCCTGGCCTGTGCTCTCTCACAGTCTGGGACCCCTCAGGGGATGTCTACCTGCTGGCATGCCTGGCCAGCCTGGTGAGGGGCTGATGGCTATTTGAAGGCTGGCCAAGCCCCCCCCCAGTGAAGACCCTCATTCCATGGGGGTGTGGCCATCCTGAGTGAGGGGCTGAGGGCCATTTTCAGGCTGCCCACAGTTCCCATTGACCCAACGTCCCAGCAAGGCTGGCTGGAATCAGGTTTCTGGGGTTTATTTATCTTCTATAATTGAAACTTTGTTACCTTGAGCGGAGGCCTAGGCAGGCAACAGAAGCCTGGTGTTTGCTTCAGCTCTGTGGTTTCTATAATTGAAACATTGTTGTTTGAGCAGAAGCCCACCGGCCTAGTCAGACAGTTGCAATGGAAGCCTCCTGTTTACTCTAGCTCTGTGGCTGTCAGCCTCCATCTTGGCTGGGTTAATTTGCATACAGCCACTCTGATTGGCTGGGAGGTGTGACTTGACTGGTGGGCATGACTTAGGTGTCTTGGAGTGATGGTCAATTTGCATATCACTATTTTATTAGATTATATATATCCACTTTGATATGGAATTGGAGTTGCCATCCCAGAGGGACTGCCTGGCGCATCTTATGCCTCAAATCTTTGGGATTTTAAAACAAAGTAACCTTTGGACTGGGCCTAAAGCAACATTGAGTCCCAAAGAACTATTTCTAAGGAAAAAGCACAAAGCAGATACTACAAAAATGCAAAGCATAGTTTAGATTTAGTGACACTATGTTAACTTATCTGAACCAGCAAAAATTCCTTCCTTCTACTGATGTAATTGTTCCCTCTTCCTTCCTCAAAAATACCTTTTGCCCTAATCTGAACACTGGGTTTCCCCCCGAATCAGCACTTTCCAAATAGCTATTCTTTTTTAGTTCAAATAAATGCTTGTTGCCTTGCACTTTGGCTTTTTATTTTTGGGCTGTCAATTTAAACTATCTTTAGCCTTAAGATATAGTAAGATCTTTTATGAATGAATGCTCTTTCAGATGTTGCATTTTCTTCTCAGAGGAATGTGTGACTATTTGATTACAAGTAGCTGGAAGTGCTTTACTCTAAGACAAGAAACTACCCAAGAGATGACTTGTATCTGGGAGGAGACATTTGTGTTAGACTGGGGGCCCAGTGCATGAATTCGTGTACCTTGAAAGGAATTATGGGCTGCAAGGCTGAGGAGGGCACAAGGGCGGGTTTCAGCCCATCCTCCACACCCCTGCCCAGCCCCTCCCACCATGGTCCCCCACCCCCTCCTCTGCCTGACAACCCACTGACAGCGGGAAGTGATTGGGGCAAGTGCCAGCAGAGGGTGTGAGTGGGGCCAGCACAGTCAGTGGGTGTGATCAGTGGCTGCTGCCCCAATTGCCCCTCAGGAGCAGGGGGAGGTGGAGAAACACTCAGGAGTGATTGGGCCAGCAGCTGCTGCTCGCACCCACTGTTAAGAACCTTGACTCTTGGTTTGAATTTAGGCTCCACCTTTAATTAGCTGCACAACTTTGAATAAGTTAGTGCATTTCCTCATTAGTAAAATGTCGATAGTAGTACCAATCTCAAAAAATTTATTAAGTGAATTAAAGGAGATAATGTACTTGTGTGTGGCACCTAGTAGCTAATAAATGGCAGCTAGTTTGATAATCGAGCTAATAAATGGCAGGTGGTTTGATACCAGAACACCTAGTTGCACTTGATGATATGTAAACAAGGATTTATGGCTTTCAGGGAAGGCACCGTCACACCCACCACCAGTGCTGCCTTCAGTGGGTCAAAGGCCTCTTCCCTGTGACTTGCTGGCCTCCTTTTCCAGGTTCCCTTTACAGAACAGGATTTTACACAGCCTGCCTGGGCCTTTATTGCCTGCCTTCTGGGGCTGGGAGGAGGAAATCATTCCTGGGGAGACACTGTGTAGGTCCTTGTGCCCCAGTTTGCCACAGGCAGTTGGGTGAGAACAGTGACTTGACGATGCCTCCCCTCTCTTCCCTGCTTTCCCGCTCCCATCTTTCTTCCGGAGCCATAATGTCTGATGTCCTGCATGAACCTCGGGAGCTTAGCTCTTATCTTTGGTCCAGGAAACAAAGATGTTGGTCACGCTCCCAATCTACACATGCATAAATTTGTGGAAGGCCTTGTTTCTTGTATTTATCTGATGTGCTTCCTGAGAAATGATGACTCCCCCGCTTCTCCCAATATTGACTAATTTTGGGGCTTGCTTGTGGCCATGATCAGTTGTGGCCATCTCAGATACTGTGCAACTGGCCGGCCACTTGTATTTTTATGGCCAGTCTATCACAAGTGTAACTGGGCAATCAAAGGGGCCTTGCTGCCTGTCACTATTTGAGCCAATTAAGCAGAGACAGAGTTGAATCATAGATGAGCATTTATTCCAATACTGCTGGCAGTATGGGAGAGCAGCAGGTCATCCACAAAAGTCTGCTCTGCAACCTCCATAAGCCAACTGCTTATACAGGGTAGGATGAACATTACATAGGGAGGCAGGGATTACAGGCAACGGGAAGTAGGAGGCTGGGGTGGGACTCCATTGTTTGGACAACAAGGTTGTTACTCTTTCCATGATGGTAGGCAGTTCTTGAATGGAATGGTTCCAAGGTTGACTCCCAGGTCCAAGGCTGACTCCCAGGTCCTGGGGGTGTACCACTCCCAGCCAGGTCAGGATGTCCTTTCTTTAACCAACACAAGACAATCATGGTTAACAGAGCATGATTAATATTTCCCGTAACCAGAGCTAGCCCCCAATATCCTATTTTTGCCCCTAACACAAGGAGAGGTCATGATAAAAAGAAAATATGCAAGAAGATTGTGTTTTCTGACTGTCTTGGTATTGGTGAAAAAACTACCTAATTTCTAATGTGTTCTAAAATCACACATGCTTGTTTTATTCAAAGACATAGAAACTTTTATTTTAACAACTGTACTATTTCGGCGGATAAAACATGTTTTAACCACCCCCTATGCAACCCACTAACCAGGATTCCTGCCCCAAAGTTATGGGGATGGCACCCATGACAGAGGAGATTCCAAACAGTTTGTCACATACACTCACAACCTAGAGGAGGACAGTGCATGCCATGCAGGGCCCCCCAGGGATAGAGTGAACAAACATGGGCTGTGGGAGGCAGGCTTGGTAGTATCAGGAGAGTGAAGGATGTGTGGTTTCCCCAGAGGATGTGATTGGCTTGTTGGAGTAATCCCATGGCTGGCGGGGAACTGAAACTCCCTCCTCCAGGAGAAGCAGGAACTGCCTGTGGTTTCCTTGTTAAGGAGGGCTATCTGGCTACGACCTTATCCATAGGTGCAGGGTGGGGAAGGGCAATGCCATTAGGACATTCAGGGCCCTCCACTTGTCAAGGCAACAAATAACATTGGGCCTTAATTAAAAAAAAAAAAAAATAGACTCCTTTGTGGTGGGGCTGAGGCTGGTGTTTCCATGGGGGAGGAGTTGTGTCCTAGTCCCCTGGAACTTTCTCCTTTTCTTCTCCCCTAGTACCGGCAGGCAAAGGAGAAGGTCTTAGGGTTGACTTGTCCTCCCCAGCGCTATGATATTGGGTATGATTTCTGGTGAGAATTCTGTCCTTTTCCAGCCTCTCCTGGACTTTAGCCTTGGTTTGGGACACGCAGTAGCTTCTGTCACGTTCACTGTGTAGCCTTCACTCTCCAAGGCTGAGCGAGAGGTCCTGCTATGGTACCTATACCTGTTTCCACAACAGGCTGGCTGGCTGGCTCTCGCTATCACTATACACATACTGCCCTCTGGGGAGGCATCAGCAGCTCCTGCTGGGAGTATGCAGCTGAGCCCAGCACTGGCTCCAACTGTGGGAAGACCTCTGAGAAGTTACCTGCCATGGACATGCTGGCTCTGTTCCTGCTGGCCCATGAGGGGCCACTCCTGCCAGTGCTGTATTTATGTGCCAAGTCTGTAGATTTGGTCGCCTCCATGTCCACAGAACCTGCTGTTGTGCTGGTTATTGCCACTGCTGCCCCTTTATCAGGTACTGCAGGTGTATTAGAGGAGTGTGTTTTCATGAACACAGTTCATGCAGTGTTATGCCCAGATTTCGTGATCTCCAAAGACCTCCAGTGAGCCCAAGTCCAATGCAAAAGCAAAGAGCCTTTATTCGAGCTAGCTCGAGCTCAATCCCACACACACTCACCAACACAGTGGTAGGGTGGAGAGAGAGAGCGAGTTTCAGGAGAGCAAAGGTTTTATAGGGGGTCTGGAAGTAGTGGGTGGGATAACGTGTGTGACCCCTGTTGATTGGCTGAGGGAAGGGCCAGGATTTGGTTGCACAGGGGGCAGGATGCAGTTAGCATTTCCTCTGCATCCCTATTGGCCGGTTTGAAAAGGGGGTTTGAGTCAGTCACCGCCTTTTCAGCAGGAGGAATGATCACATCTTCTGGGGAAACTAGATGTCACTTCACTCTCCTGATACTACAAAGACTGCCTCCCACAGCCTGTTTGCTCACTCTGTTCCCGTGTGGCCCTGCATGGCCTCCCTCTCAGCACAATGCAAAAGAGGTGCCCCAAGCACCTCAGGGACCATGAGGAGAAGAGGAGGCTCTCTGACAAAAAAAAAAACCCAAAAAATATATTCTATCTAACAAAAGAGAAACATGTAAATTAATCATCCCTCTGTTACAATCACCAGCCAATCAGAGTGAGTGTGCAAATTAACCTGACAAATGTGGTGGGTTAATTTTCATATGCAGGTGTCAAGCGCCCCAGGAGGCAATGGTGACCATGGGCTCTGGGACCATTGCCAGCCCTGGAAGGTGAGGTCGCCAATGCCTAGCCACGCCCATTGACTCCTAGGACTTTGCTGACAGAGTGCAGAGCAGGAGAACAGGTGGAAAGCAGGAGGTTTGGACGACTTGGCAGAGCAGGAGACTGCTAGACATAGAACAAATCGAGAGAGAGGGCGGCTTGAAGGGCGCAGCTTCCTCTGTCACCCCAGCTTCCTCATCACAGCTGTGGAAACTGACAGCAGGAAAGAGGAAGTCCACCCTCACAGAATCAGCCAGAATCAGCCATTGGTCAGATAGCTCTCATTGGCCTGACAGCAAGGACTCTTATTCACCTGCATCTCAGACTGTGACAGTAGAGAGGTGGGACTATGTCTAAAGAACAACTGTTGATACAATGTAGCTCTGCAGCTGAAAGATGCTGGTGTTATCGACAGAAAATGTCTGTAGAGCAACGTGTGTCTGATCTTGAAAAAGGCAGCACCTGCGACAGAATGTATCTGAACACCAGCTACTGGAAAAACGTCGCTCTAATGCCTAAAAACATTGGCATCATCGACAGAAAATGTCTAAAGACCAACATGCCTTTGAAGTTGAAAGAAGGCGGTGGCAACGACAGAATATGTTTAGAGAACAGTCATCAACAAGTACTACCGATACTGATAGGAACTGTCTTCTCAGTGAAAATGGAGTACATGAGGATGCAATTCTCAAACATAGTTGTGGTGGAATGACTGTTCAATGTGAATTTTGCCTATCACTAAATTTCTCGGATGAAAAACCATCTAATGGGAAATTTACTTGATGTCGTAGCAAAGGGAAAGTCTGTCCAAATGATATACATTTTCCAGATTACCTGGAATATTTAAAAAGATTAATGACAAACGAAGATTCTGACAGTAAAAATTTCATGGAAATTATTCGTTCCATAAATAGTTCTTTTGTTTTTGCTTCCATCAGGATACGGGCCATACTGTTTTAGAATACATGGACAAGTTTATCACCGTACTGGAACTTTACATCCTTTGGATGGTGTTTCTCGGAAGTTTGCTCAACTCTATATTTTGGATACAGCTGAAGCTACAAGTAAAAGATTAGCAATGTCAGAAAACGAAGGCTGCTGAAAAAGACTCATGATCAACATCTACAACCTCATGCATGAAATAAATGAATTAACAAAATCGTACAAGATGCTACATGAGGTAGAAAAGGAAGCCCAATCTGAAGCAGCAGCAAAAGATATTGCTCCCACAGAAGTAACAGTGGCAATTAAATATAATCGTAACAGTGACCTGGGTAGATATAATTCTCCCTGTGTAACTGAAGTTGCTGTCATACTCAGACACGAAGATGGAGAAGCTCCTTTTGAAATGGACTTGCTCATTCATTGCAAACCGGATCCCAATAATTCAAATGCCACTAAAATGAAACAAATCAATATCCTGTTTCCTACATTAGATGCAATGACATATCCTATCTTTTCCCACATGGTGAAAAACGCTGGGGAGCAATTATTGCATTAAGACTCAGAAACAACAGAGTAATCAACAGTAATACTAGACAAAATGTAAGGACATGAGTCACACAGATGCAGTAGTATGGATTTTATCTCTCTGTGCAGGACACAGTCAATCCTATTTTAAATGCAGGAAAATTAACTTAATAGTTTATCGCGGATTCATATTCAAAAATGGAGGCCAATCAGATAAATTTCATCAAAGCAAACCAATCTAAGTTGCGAGTTGAAAAATTTGGGGATTTGATGAATTATCTCAAATCTAGATCTGAAAATGACAATGTACTGATTGGTAAAATTATAATACTTCCATCATCTTTTGAGGGTAGTCCCAGAAATATGCAGCAGCGATATCAGGATGCTATGGCAATTGTAACAAAGTATGGCAAGCCTGATTTATTCATACCATGACATGCAACCCCAAATGGGCAGATATTACAAACAATTTACAATGCTGGCAAAAAAGTTGAAAACAGACCTGACTTGGTAATCAGAATTTTTAATATTAAGCTGAATGCTCTTTTAAATGATATCTGTAAATCCCATTTATTTGGCAAAGTAATGGCTAAAATTCATGTCATTGAATTTTAGAAACATGGACTGCCTCACTCTCACATATTATTGATATTAGATAGTGAGTCCAAATTATGTTCTTCTAATTAATTCCCTTTCAATGTGCATGAATCTTGTGCACTGGGTCACTAATTTTATACACACACACACACACACACACACACACTGTGTTGGCAGTGGCAAGAATGGCACCAGGTGTTAGACCAGTGGGGTCAGACTGGATCTGGGTTCACTAACCTTCATTCTTGAGTTCTGGCTAGGAAAGAATTCAGAACCAAGACTCAAACCATACAAGAACATTTATTTGGAAAATCACAGAGGTAAAATAAGTAATTTGCAGAAGAAGTGGGCTTAGGAAACAAGTTATAGAGGTAGAGGAAGGGCCCTAGTAGCTTAGAAGTGAGGAAGGTAAAGGTGATACCACTGAGGGGATAAGGAGAGGGAGGGGGAATGGAAAGGGTGGGGGGAGGGGGGAGCTCTGGGGAAGGAAAGCAGACTTGGCTGGGTCCTCCTCCTAAGAGTTTTAAGGGTGGAGATTTTAGGGGAGGTCCCAGGGAAAGATCTCAATAAAATATTCATCAGTTTTCCAGGTGTGTCCTTTCAGGATGGTGGTCTCCACTGATTGATAGGCTGGCACAAGGGCAGGGGTATAATTCAATGCAGTTGGTCCTGAGGTCAGCCTTGGTGTGGCTTACCTGGTTTTGCTAATTTTCTGGGCCTGATACTGAAATACCACAGAAGCCTAGATGTTATCTCCAGGGAGGAGAGGTCAGGGGGTCCAAACTGCATGACCAGCAGTATGCTGGGGGAGAAAAGGTAACCCTAGGGGCCAGGTCCCGCCCTGTCATTGTTGGTTGCTAGGCACCTGGGGCTCTTCCCCCTGGTGACCTCTGTACCTGGCCCATGTCCTTGCTCTGCCTACCACACCTGGAGCAGCTCTTGCTGCGCTTCCCCATGGAAGTAAACATGCTCACCTCTCCCCGCTTGCCACTGGGAATAAGGTAACATAGATTGTGTAATAAGGTAACAGCTTGGCGGCTCATGGCTGCCTTTTATGACAGCTCTGGTAGGCTCCTCCACACCTGGCTCCTCCACCTCGTCTGCCTCCCCAGGCCTGGCTGGCAGATGGCTGAGCTTCCATCTTCGCAGCTCCCCCACCCCCGTTTACTCTAAAGCACTGGGGCAGAAACAGCTAGGAAGGGATCCGGCAGATTACTCACCACTCAGCCCTGTGCAGCCTGCTGGGGACGAGCTTGGGGTGTGGATCCCGATTGCGCCCTCCCGCTAGACCACAAGGAGGTCCATAGCCCCCTCCCACCTCCACCCCCCTGTGAGCCCTCCACCTGGCTGAGATCCTCAGGTGCCTGCCTTCCCCTGAGCCTCCACCTAAGTCACTTTTAACCCTCTACCGCCCATGGTGACCTAGCGCATCACTCCGCCCTTCGTCCCTGTCACCGACAGCCACCCATCAGGGTAAGGACACCATTCAACCCCGGCCCTCCCAACACGGCGACCCCGCCCAGAGGAGGGCGGTGTAGAAGGATAGGGGGCGATGCCTAGACACTGAAACCAGGGGAAATGGCCCACCTAGGGGCTGAGGGGTGGGGTGGGAAGCAGCGGGGGGTTAATTACAAAATTAAAAATTTCACTATGGGTCCTAACTGCTTGGTTTTCCACTACAAAGTTATCAAACAGCAGGGATGTGTTTGTTCAGAAATTACAGCCTCTGCAAGCCGGAAGGGACTGTAGAAATTATACATTACAACCCCTTCATCATACAGAGTTGGCAATACTTGGCCCCTGGGTACAGGAAATCCAGGGACTACCTCGGGGTAAGACAGCTTGGGGCCTCATTGTAAGCAACCTAGTGTCCTTCAACTCCCGCCATCTGGGCTATGGCAACCTTTTCTTAGGCGTAAACTAACTAGTCAGTGGCTCTACTTTTTCAGATAGGCACAAAACAAATCTGATTTATTCTATTAACAATTCCAAAACATTCTTTGAAGCAAGTTGTTTATGTAAACTGATATAGATAAAAGCTTAGTAAACTCAAGCGATTGCTGGCTACATCAGAGCTATCTAGTTTTGTTTGGAGCCAGATAACTTGGCTGCAGCAAGTTCAGGTGAAACAAAATTGGAGCTGTCATGTTCCTTAAAATGCCTCTTCTGCTCAGAAAGGTTTGATCTAAATTTGGGACAGGATTTCATTTCTTCAGGCCTGAGTTGATGTAATTGAGGAAAAACGTGCCATGGCCAAAGGCATGTGTAGCAGAGTTACCCTGGAATGAATGGACCTGTGGGAAGCTTTGGTTCCCTCCACAGCGCATGAGAAGTACTAGTATTGTCACCTAGGGAAGGAGTCAGAGGCTCAGGTCCTGAACTTTCACAAAGACCAAGCTAGGAGTCAGATTAAGTTAGTTTCCAGAATTCTGGAGATCTATGTGAGCTAGTGACCCTTATGGGGAGGGTCATCATAAACTGACACGTGTATGTACGCCAGTATATTCCCAGGCTTCACATCTACTGAGAGGTCTTGTTGTCATCTCTGATTGTAAGGCGTTTCATTCAAAGTTATGATGTGTTTGCAGTTTGGTTTCACAGGAAGGTTTCATAGTTTGGTTTCATCACTGGCAAGATGAGGAGACCTTGGTTCTTGTCTTCTTTTTATAAAATATGTTTTTTTATTGATTTCAAAGAGGAAGGGAGATAGGAACATCAATGATGAGAGAGAATCATTGATTGGCTGCCTCCTGCACGCCCCTCACTGGGGACTGAGCTGGAAATCTGGGCATGTGCCCTTGGCCAGAATTGAACCCAGGACCCTACAGTTTACAGGCCAACGCTCTATCCACTGAGGCAATCCAGCTAGGGCTATTCTTGTCTTCTTGAGGGAAAGATTTCAATCACGAGACCAAGTGTAAAAAACAAGCAAGAATTTATTGACCAAAAACATGCAGCAAAAACATACTTAGTTCAGTGGGACAAGGTTGAATGAATCCTGTCCCATAGGATTCACTTTCTCCCCTGGTTACAAGTCTCATGGGGTCCCTTAAATGTAGGGGGTAGCTGCCTGCGTGGGAAGGAGAGGGGGAAGGGAATGCACGTCATGCTCCCTGGGACCTTCATCTTCGGGGGTTTTAAGGGCTGGGAATTTAGCTCCCCTAAATAGGGGCAGGTTGATAGAATATTCATCAGCTTTATGCTGATATGCCAAAATGAGATTTATTCTCTTCACGTGTCTCTCCTTGGGTGTGGTTGGCAAATGGCGCTAACTGGATTTCTGTTATCTGCCTCCCCGAGTGAGCTGATTTAAGCTATTTACCCTCTGGAGGAGAAGGAGAAGTGCAAACCATTTACTCATAAGCATCCCAGGTGGCTGCAAGCCTCTGTTTAATTATCTCTAGTCTTAGTTTCCCTATTCCGTTAATCAGAATTTCCCTAGTCCCTTACTATGCTATACGAAGTTGATGACATTAATTAAGTAGAGACATAAGAATATGGGAACTATCTTAGTGGGCCATCCAACCCCATGTTCTCTTATTAACAGAAATATCAAAGGCTGGGCCATGGGAAAGCATTGTTTTTCTTGGCTAAGTTCAATAGACTTTGACTTTCCCAAATAGTATTTTAGTGTCCATCATTTTTACACTTGCTTAAAGTGATGGGGAACTCAAAAAGTTAAAAATTTTAACCCTGGCTGGTTTAGTTCAGGGGGAATTTTAGCCCTGGCTGGTTTGGTTCAGGGGATAGAGTGTCAGCCCTCAGATGGACGGGCCCCAGGTTCCATTCTGATCAAGGGCACGCACCTCAGTTGCAGGCTCAATCCCCTGCCCTGGTGCAGGAGGCAAACTATTGATGTATCTCTCTCACATCGATGTTTCTCTCTCTGTCTCTCCCCTTCCCTTCCATTCTCTCTGAAAATCAATGGGAAGATATCCTTGGGTGAGGATTAACCAACAAGCTAACAAAGAAAAACATAAAAACAAAACAGAAAATGTTAAAAATTTCACCTTCAGACGTATAGTTGATAGGCGTAGTGATTAACGCATGTAGAAAGCTATCGTTCCAGGCCCTGGAGCTATCACTGGACTTGCCTTGACTTCAGCAGATCCACAAGCAATTCTACCTTTGTGTCCCAGGGACTGCAAGGGACCAAGACAGTATCTGAGCCATTGTGCTCCAGGGAAAGAAGGACCGCATCCCAGGATGCTCAGAAAATCACCAGGCTGCAGCTTTTGTCTGGTTAACCTTTTCCCCTGAATTTCAAACCCCTTACCTACTTTCTTCTGAATCCCAAACCCTTTACCTACACTTTTCTTCTGTTAGCAAAAGGGTCTTCTTGAGATGAGATGGAAGGTGTTCTTTTTAGGGTATGTTAACCTGGTTGATCTGCTGATAACAGAACAAAGGGTGTAACGATAAAAACAGAGGCTCGTTTGAAGGCCATTGTGGTAATCCAGGTGAAAATGCTGCTGGTGGCTTGGATCAGGGTGGTGCAGGCGAGAAGTGTGATGGGGTGAGATTCTGGATATATTCTGAGGTAGAACCAGAAGCATTTTCTGGCCTCGCATATGTGAAGTGTGAAAGAGAGAGAAGCGCTGAGGATGACTCAAAGATGTTTTGACTCATGTAGGCATCCCACCAAATCTTTTCAAATCTTCAAAGACTTTCTGATATTCTCAGGAGTTTAGCAAGCATTTCTATATGACAATAGTAATAATAATGTAGATTCTAACCAATTATCTATACTAATAAAAGGGTAATATGATAACTAGACCGGTCAACCTGCCATATCCCAGATAACATCCGACTTTCTTCTGGGCAAAGCCATTGTGGTGGGGGCTGAGGCAGAGGCAGTTAGGGGCAATCATGCTGGCAGGGGAGGGCAGTTGGGGGTGATCAGGCAGGCAGGCAGAGGGGTTGGGGCAATCAGGCAGTCAGGCAAAGGCACTTAGGGGTGATCAGGCAGACAGGCAGGTGAGCAGTTAGAAGCCAGCAGTCCCAGATTGCAAGAGGGGTCGTCAATTGGAGAGGGTGCAGGCTGGGCTGAGGGAACCCCCTCCCCACTCTGCATGAATTTCGTGCACCGGGCCACTAGTTGCTTTATAATCTTCTTTTTGTAAAATCCCCACCCTAGGATACTTTTTCCATTGATTTTTTATTTTTATATTTTCCTCCAGTGATTTTTAGAGAGAATGGAAGGGAGAGGGAGAGACAGAGAGAAACATCATTGTGAGAGAGACACATGGATTGGTTGCCTCCTGCATGCACCCCTATGGGGTTGGGGGTCAATTCTGGAACCGAGGCACATGCCCTTGACCAGAACTGAACCCAAGAAACTCCAGTCCACAGGCTGAAGCTCTAACCACTGAGAAAACTGGCTAGGGCTGCTTTATAATTTTCAAAATATGAAAACTTTATTTGCTATGTTAAACTTATACTTCTTTTTTCTTGGTTTATAAATACAGATGTACATACATGTATATTTTGCTGAAATAACTTTATCTCTATTGCCAATTGTAAAATTTATTCTTTTACCTAAAGAATGTCAAAACCGGTTGTATTATTTTTTGAGGAGAGATGCTGGTGGCTTGGGCCAGGGTGGTGATGGGCGTGGAGAGAACAACAAGAGCAGTCAGATTCTAGATATATTCTGAAGGCAGAACCTGAAGGATTTTCTAGTTGACCAGATGGGCAGCATGAGAGAAAGAAGGGAGAGATTAAGAAGATAAACTGTCCTAGTGTGTTAATGGTGATATATTTTTGACACTAACAAGAATGAAGAATATCAGGTGATACCATTAATTTGTGTGTGACTCATTCAACAATGATTACCTAGTGTCTTCTCAGTGCCCTAGGTGCTAGAGACAGATCAGAGAACAAGATGGGCAGGAACCCCAGCTCTTGAGGAGCTTACATTATAGAGGGCAGAAAATGTACACACACACACACACACACATGCATATAATGTCAGGTGACAATAAGTGCTAAGGGTTGGGGCACAGAGAGGAGGATAGAGAATGCCAAGGGAATGCGTTTATAGTCAGTTCTCAGAATCCTTTCTTCTGTGGATTTTATTCCTATGTCCATTTCTTTTTAGCAGCCTGATACCGAGAAATGCACTCATTTTTATCCATTTGATTACCAATAAAATACAATATGGGTTACATACCTAGTGTCTCTGGATTCTTCAGAGCGTTAGAAAGAATAAGCATGGTGCCCTTGGTAAGGTAGTGCCTTTGAGCATTCTGATGGTGATCCCCACAGGAGTGACAGAATGTTTTAACAGTGAGTAGTAATCTGTACTTGGTTACATACACGGTAGCCATGGCAGGCATTTGGGTTTAGACACCTACTCAGCATCACCTCTGTTTAACCTACTCAGATTGCCCTCAATAGGGCTTTTCACTTGGAACACCATTATCGCAATCATATACTGTATTTTTAGCATCTTATATAAACTTCCCCACAAATGCCCAAGTTATATAACACCCCCCCTCACCCCAGGCTTTCCTCCAGCTTCTCACAGACTTACAGTGGGGGCAAGGAGGTGTGTGTGTGTGTGTGTGTGTGTGTGTGTGTGTGTGTGTTGGGGGGGAATCCCTGTCCAGTAACTGAAAACGTTCTTGTCTGAGAGATCGGTACCTCCTCCTCTGGACAGGGCTGGGTGTGCACCAACACAGTGTGCTTCCTGATACCCTCCTCCTCTCTTCCCAGCCTTCACCTTCTGCTGTTACAGTCTCATCAGGTATCATGTTGCTGTGCTCCCGAGTCTGGGAGACACTCTGCCTCCTCTCATTGTGTTCAAACAAACCCCTAGGGCTTGGCTCCAGAGGCAGAGCACCTGAGGGCTCCAGTTCCCTCATTTTCGCTCAGGTGACTTTCCGAAGGTATAGACGCAGAGACACAGCAGTCCCAAGTCCCTGGACTCCCTCTCCAGCAGGACTTCTATTATTAACCCAGCAGCCTCTCTGGTTTCCGTGTTCTCAGGTATATAAACGAGGGGGGGGTGGGTGAGAGGTGGTCTCCAAAGCCCCTTCCATCTGTGCATGATGTATAGATATGCTACTGGATATGGACTGTTTATATTACACTCGAGAGCTTACTGTTTTCTACGCAGACTAGAATTTTACCAAATTGAATCAGGACGAGGACATAAATTTTGCTTGGCTCTTTAAAGCTTAAATTTAGTCTTCAAAGACACGTCTTCAGCTAGTCGGTGCTCAAGGAAAGCACTCTGCTACGTTCCTCTTTCGTAGGAGTCTAACTCAGGAAAAGTCTCCTTGTGGCGTGGCGGTGGGGAGGGCAGGGCTGTGCAGGCTGTGATGGTGATAAGCATTTTCCAAATTAGGAAACAGATATGCTTTTCTTCTTACTCTCTTACATAACTGATCTATTTTAGAAGACAACACTAAAATTAAAACTGCAATGAAATACAAATCTCATGATTTTACTACTTTGTGAGAAAAGAACAAGTCAGTCACGCTCAGAGGGAAAAAATGGGAGAAAGAGCTCTTCACCCCACGTCCTCCTCCTGCCCTGGGGGCTGTTTCACAGGATTCTCCCCCTTCTCCACGGCAGCCTGCTGGGTGACTCAGAGACCAAAGTCCGAATTTTAGAAAACGAACTGAGAGATACTCATTGTCCTCTCCTCTGAATTTAAACAGCAGTCGCATCGGAGTGCATATCCTCTTTTGGTGGCACAGAATGGCAGGAGAGTGAACTGCCATGGAACCAGTGCTGTTTTGCCCCAGACTTCCGGATTCAGAGGGAAACTGTGCAGCACACAAAGGCCACAGAGGCAGTACAGCCTCTTACATAAATAAGTTATATAAATGAGAACCAGTTATGTAAATGTATAAACCAGCAAACATGATTTCTAACCATTCACAAGCACCAAGGAGAGCCCGGCAGGGTTCCTCCCCTCGTCCCATTTCCCCCCTCTCCCACGATCATAATTGGTATCTGATACCATTTTATTTCACACCAGAATCAGATGTGGCTGTCACATTTACTAGGGAAAGAAACTCCAAAGGACACCTTTTTTTTTTTTCTTTGAACCGTACATTGGGAAATTCCACAATAAAACCTGATGTGAACTACATTTGCTAAGATACGCATGTTCATCAGTTTATACTTCTGGTGTAATTTGCCATGAGCACACGGAGTATTTACTGTTGCACATTTCGGCACGTTGTTGGTAAGGATAGTAATGCATGACAAAAGTCAATGTTTTTGTGCCTAGGGAGACTTGTTGTGCCAATTATGATTTCAAGTCTCCAAAGAGTATGTGGGCGCCTGACGAAAGTCAGTCTCCCGCTTCTTGAAGCAAGGTGGTCATTTAGGGGGTCAGAATGAGCGTCCAGCTCACGCTCATAAATCAATCCCACTACTCCCGCCCTGAAAGGATGAGCTGCTCCTGTGTCTTAGCTGTATAATTTGTTTCGTTTGATGTGAATGACAAACTTGTTTGCCTCTGCATCCTGTTGGAACCAGAGCCTCAGCTGTCCCTCAGTTAGCTTTGCCCTGGGTGCCTTTTGGGGGAAATACAAATATATCTTCTCTGAAGTAAACACACCTACCTCAGGGCAGGTTTGAGCCCAAAAGCCTGTTCCGCGTAAAGAGGGATGGGAAGCATTAGCCAGTTTCAGACATAACATGCTCAGGTTAACATTCCATCTTAGTAGCTTCTTTTGAAAATCTCGTGTAAAATGTTCCTAAGAGCTAACATATAGTAACATAATAGTGAAGTCAGAGTTAGGTGATCTTAAGAACTTCCGTATAACATTAGCTGTGTGATTTTAAGCAAATAACTTTTCCTCGCTGGGCCATTATTTCTAACCATTAGAAAAAGACACGTTCTAAGTCATTTTCAGCATTAGCAATCCAGCACCCTTTAATTAAGTCTATAAATATTTCAACTTAGAGCCTTAAACTCGCTGCCAGCAAGGAAAATAACCCATTGCACAAAAATATACTATTCATTTCTATCTATTTCATCTATCAGCAAAACTGCAGACCCTGCTTGGGTTGTAGTGATATAGTGACAGCCGTGTGGAGAGCGTTGATCCTGGTGCTCTCTTTTTGAAAACCCCAAATGAAGCCTTTAGCCAGCTCGGAGCAGTTAATGAGAAGCGGAGAGTAGAGCTGACACCTCGGGGACCTGTGGGCTTCCTCCCTGGCAGTGGGGGCTCGTTTTAAATGGGAAAGGCAGCCATAACTGGCACCAGGGAAAACTGCCTTGGCCTCTGGAAGGAGTCACCCCAGGAACGTGGCTGGGTTGCCTTATTTCTAAGGTTGACTCTAGACTTTAGGAGTCACGCAGTCATCAGACTGCCTTTGTGCATTCCTAGGCCCTCTGCCTCTACCTGTCCATCTGTAACTTGGGCATAAACTAGTGACCATGCAGCCTTGCACCCGGCGACCAAGACACAACACTGGGAGGCCCCACGGACCAGAGGGGGAGCGGGTCCTTACTCGGGTGAGCGGGCACCTCAGGGGAGGGATGGCGATTTGGGGCGCAGTCCCTCCCACCAGGCCGACTGCCAGAAGCGGGAATTCAGAGATCCGCCCGGGCGGGCGGGTGGTGGGAAGGGGGGCCGGGAGGGGAGACGAGCGGGATGGAGACCCGGCTCCTCGGAGCTTTGTTCAGTTACACGCCAGGCCCTTCTTTCGGGAAAAGCCAATTGGATCCCGGCTGGGGCGTCATCTGACCTCGCGCGCTCCGCCAGGAGGGGCTCCGGGAGGGGAGGGGCGGGGCCCGCCGGCCGGCCCCGGGGGACCCGGCGCGGGGCGGTGCGGGGGAGTCCCGGGCGCACAGGCAGCGCCGGCCCCGCCCCGCCCGCAGGCCCCGCCCCTGGGGCTTCCCGGGCGCGCGCCGCCCGCCGGGTCCGCGCGCCACGCCCCCCTGCTCGCCGGCCGCGTGCGGAGCCGCGCGCCCCGCAGGCTCCGGGACGGTGGCGGCAGTTGGCGGCGGCGGCGCAGCCCTCCGCGGGCCATGTCTTTCCCGGCCGTGGCGAGGAGCTCCTCGGGAGGCAACCGGGAGGCGGCGCCCCGGCCGCGGAGCCGGGGCCGGTTCTGGGAAGTGGGCGGCGGCGGCAGCGGGGACCGGCTGGAGCGCGCGGCCGCCGAGTCGGAGCGCTGGGAGCTGCTGCTGCGCCGGGGCGAGCTGCTGGCCCTGGGCGGCCACCTGCAGGGAGCGCTGGAGGCGTACGCGGCGGCGCTGCGGCGCGGGGCCCCGGTGCGGCCCGAGTGCCTGGGCACCCTGGTGGACTGCCTGGTGCTCAACTACCGGCTCCGCCACGGGCTGGGCTGGAGCGCCGCGCGGGCGGCGGACGCGGGCGCGGGCGGGCTGCTGAGCTGCCTGGGCTGCCGGGGCTTCCTGAGCGAGCCGGTGACCGTGCCCTGCGGCCACAGTTACTGCCGCCGCTGCCTGCGGAGGGAGCTCCGCGCCCGCTGCCGCCTCTGCCGGGACCGGCTGCCGCCCGCCGCCGCCGCCGCCGCCGCCGCCGCGGATGCTGAGGGCACCACCCCGCGGCCGCCGCCTCTGGCCGCCGCCATCGCCGCCTCGGGCTTCAGGACCAGCGTCGTCCTCAACCACCTGGCGGAGAAGTGGTTCCCGAGCCAGCAGGAGCGAGCGCGGGCGGCCGGCCGCCTCGGGGAGCTGCTGCACCAGGGGCGCCACCGGGAGGCCCTGGCCGCCGCCGGCGAGGCGCTGCGAGCAGGTGACCGACCGACCGATCGCGCGGGGATGCACGGGCCCGGCCGGCCCCACCCTCCTTCCCCGACGGGCT
>PVJC01020646.1:0-28988 GCA_004026665.1 Murina feae
TCGCCGAGGGCCGAAAACAGTTTCCCTCTCGCTCCTGCTGCAATGGACGCTGCCTAAACGTTTACTCAGGTCCGTGAATGGCGGCCGCCATGTTGGCTGGGCTAATTTGCATACAGCCGCTCTGATTGGCTGGTGGGCGTGGCTTACCCTGTCTCGGAGAAACGGTTAATTTTAATATTTCGCTTTTATTAGTTTAGATTCCTTTATTATATAGCACACTAGGAAGCCATTATAAATTAACTAGGGTCCCAGTGCACAAAAATTTGTGCACTCGAGAGGTTCCTCAGCCCGGCCTGTGCCCTCTTGCAGTCTGGAACCCCTCTGGGGATGTCCACCTGCTGGCGTGCCTGGTCAGCCTGGGTGAGGGGCTGATGGCTGTTTGCAGGCTGGCCAAGCCCCCAGTGTGGATCCTCACTCCATGGGGGTGTGGCCAGCCTGGGTGATGAGCTGAGGGCCGTTTTCAGGCTTTCACTCTGCCCACAGTCCCTTCAGGTTTTGGGTCCCTACCGGGGTACCTGGCCAGCCTGGGTGAGGGGCTGATGGCTGTTTGCAGACTGGCCAAGCCCCCCAGTGGGGTCCCTCACCCCATTGGGGTATGGCCAGCTTGGGTGTGGACGTGAGGGCTGTTTTCAGGCTTTCAGGCTGCCCACAGCTCCCATTGACCAAATATCCCAGCAAGGCTGGCTGGAAGCAGGTTTCTGGGGTTTATTTATCTTTTATAATTGATGCACTGTTCCTTTAAGCCGAGGCCTAGGCATGTCAGGAAGCCTCCTGTTGGCTTCAGCTCCATGGCTTCTATAATTGAAAGAATGATGGCTAGGCAGGCAGTTTCCTCCATTGCTGGTGCAATGGAAGCCTGCTATTTTCTTCAGCTTGATGACTGCTGGCCTCCATCTTGGCTGGGTTAATTTGCATACAGCTGCTTTGATTGGCTGGTGGGCATGGCTTAGGTGTCCCGTAGAAATGGTCAATTTCAATATTATTCTTTTATTAGATTAGATTGTCTCATAATTCTGATTGCTAAACTAAGCTCAATAAGAAAAAGGTGCATTTCTTAAAACTACTTTTATCCTTTGTGCTTAGTATAATGCTTGCACATGATAGTTGCTTTATTTATATTTATTATCAGAATGTTGATAGTGATTTAAATTTGCTCAAAGCTAAACATCATTGTACAGTTTCATCAAAGTTCTTCTTTCAAATTATCCTCCAAATAATTTTTTCAGTAAGTTTTAGCTCTTGATTTAAATTCCACAGAAATGCATTATACACTAACTGCTTTATTTCTTCATATTTGCCCTTTCTAACACAATATTCCATAGTGGAAACAACAACTTTCTTTTCTTTAGTTAGCTCCTTGTCTTAAAATCATAACACATTGTTAGCTTTCTATTAAAAGACTTATGTTTCCTGAGTTGATATTTTCATGTAATGAATCATTAATTTTAACTTAAATTGAGAAGAGATATATTTTACAGCTAATATCTATTGTTAGAAAAATGTGTGTTGTTTGACCTCACTAGTCACTATGTGAGAGTTTGTTTAGAGAGGTTAACTTTACAAAAATCACCAAGTCATTTAATTCTTTTTATAAAATGATTTTAGGACAAGGTTCATTGTTTTATAACTGGTTAGTATTGTTTTTTTCCTCTGAATGGCACATGAGTGGTTTTCACTAGTTTTTTCTTTTCTTTTCTTTTCTTTTCTTTTCTTTTCTTTTCTTTTCTTTTCTTTTCTTTTCTTTTCTTCTTTTTTTCTTTTCTTTTCTTTTCTTTTTTCTTCTCTTCTCTTCTCTTCTCTTCTCTTCTCTTCTCTTCTCTTCTCTTCTCTTCTCTTCTCTTCTCTTCTCTTCTCTTCTCTTCTCTTCTCTTCTCTTTGAGAAATAAGAGCTGCTTCTTGTATCTCAGCCCCCAAAAAGACTATTTTCAGTCTCCTTAGGAAACAGAGAACCCAAAAATATTTATCTAGTTTCAGTAACACACCCAATATTTGTAACAGTTGTAAATTATGTAGTTGGAAAAACATATACTTTTTCTTAGTATTTTTAAAAAAATCTTAATTATTTATCTTTTGGCCACAACATAGAAAAAAATACAAATCATACATACAGACATGGGCAAAAGTAGGTTTATAGTTGTGAGTATTCAAAACTATAATATTCTTATAATATTATTTATTATTATAATATTATTTTAACTCAGGGCCCGGTGCACAAAATTCGTGTACTGGCAGTGGGAGGGGGCTGTTCCTTAGCCCAGCCTGCCCCCTCTCACGTACTGGGAGCCCTCGGGAAGTCCTACTGATGGTTGAGACCTACTCCTTGCTCCCCATGAGGAGTGGGCCTAAGTCACAGTCTGACCTCCCTTTGTGGGAGGCAACCAGGATAATCAGGGAAAGCCATCAGCCCCATCACTCTGCTGCTACAGCAACTGCCAGTCACTGCAGCCACCAAGGTGTTTTCATTAACACAGACTCCAGTCCCTTCACCATGAAAAATGACAACTTTCTTTAGGCATTTTCAAGATGTGTCTTTCATAGGATATGACCTTTCTTTCTTTCTTTCTTTTTTTTTTTTATCCTCACCTGAGAATATGTTTCCATTGATTTTTAGAGACTGTGGAAGAGAAGGGAAAGACAGAGAGAAACATCAAAGTGAGAAGAACACTTCGATTGGTTGTCTCTTGCGTGAGCCCTGACCTGGGTCCCAGCCAGGGAGGAGCCTGCAATCTAGGTACATGCCCTTGGTCACAATTAAACCCATACCCTGCAGTCAGCAAGGTGAGGCATTATGCACTGAGCCAAACTGGCCAGAGAGGATATGACATTTCTTAGCCCTCCAGCAGTGGACCTTCATTTTTTTTCTCCAGGAGTGTGGTGGAAAAACCCTAGATCGCCATTAGGGATTCTTATTACCCAAGTTACTAAGAATATTACCAGTGGCATACAGGGAGCTTAGCCAATGAGCAGTAAGAAAAGGGGTTTCCTCTGTAGTTCACTCTGATCACCAGCTCCACCCCTGCCCCTCCAATCCCAGCTCCACCTCTACCCAGGCCTGTAGCCTCTGGCCTAGGATTAAGGCCTGGGAAGAAGGTCCCCAAATCCCTGAGATGGCCAGCTCCGCCCCTTCCCAGACCTTTAGCCTCTGGCCTAGGATGCAGGCTTGGACAGAAGACCCCCCAAGCCCTGTGATTGCGGCTCCGCCTCTTCCCAGGCCGAGGGTCTCTGCCAGAGGCTGCAGGCCTGGGCATAAGACCCCCCCAAATTCCCCCACCCCATGATCACCAGCTCCGCCCCTTCCCAGGTTCCTGCAATTGATTGCTCTGCCCCTCGGCCTCCCCTGCCTCCCCCACCACCTGCCTGGCTAACAGGCCTGGTTATTTCAGTTGGGGCTAAGGCGGACTGGGCACCACCATCTTAGTTTAGTTAATTTGCATATTTGCTCCTGATTGGTTGGTGGGCGTGACTTGTGGGCATGGCTTGTGGTGTCTTGGAGTGGTGGTTAATTTGCATATTACTCTTTTATTAGATTAGATTATTATATTTATCTGTATTATAACTATAAAGCTTTTTTCCTACCCCTATATTTATGCTATACACATAAAATTTACTGTTCTGATTCATTTTATTAAATTTACACCAACAGTAGTAGTTATAGTATGTCCATATTCCCTTAATGCAGCAATTCTCAACCTGTGGATCACAACTCCTTTGGGGGTTGAACGACCCTTTCATAGGGGTTGCCTAAATGCATCCTGGATATCAGATATTTACATTATGATTCATAACAGTAGCAAAATTGCAGTTATGAAGTAGCAATGAAAATAATTTTATGGTTGGGGGTCACCACAACATGAGGAACTGTATTAAAGGGTCATGGCATTAGGAAGGTTGAGAACCACTGCCTTAATGTATGGTATATAGATATGACCCTAAAATTTGAAATGGTATTTTAAGTCATATGACATAGTGAGTTCAAGAGACAAGGGACTAACATGTATTATAGAAAATGATTTTTATGGCATTGTTACTAATCAGAATTTTTTAAATAAATAGAAATAGGTATAAGTCCATTTGTTGGAATTTACTGCACGAGATTTTTGAGTTTTGAATTTGGTTTTCCACAGTAAGTTTTTCTGGACATATTCCATAGAGGAAATATATCATTGTAAGAAATAAAATACATGCATTATTTTTCAGGGTATATGCACCTTGTGAAAACCCACAATGACATTTTATCTCATTAAATGGTTTATCCTAAAGCAAAATGGTCTTTCTGTTTTGCAAAAAAGATGTGGAAGAAATTTTAGAAATTATTTGGATCCACCAATTTTATGCATTGCTTTAAAAAATATGTTTAATGGAAGAGAATACTCACCATACTGTGAGAGAGAACACACCTTGCTTGAAATTGGAGTAGTTGTTACAAAGTTCTTCTATAAGTAAATTCAGAAGGTGCTTCCTTCTAATTTTCTTTCACCTTCCTTTCCTAGGCATCGGAGAGTAAACCTACTGTTTGACATCGTAGATCTTAGTGAATGTATTATGCCTTATATTAGCCTTTGTTTCATAAGATTAAATCTAGTGCTTTCATTTATTTTTCATAGAATACAATTGCCAGTGTATTTTATTTGCTTTAATATGGATAATTGCAAGTGTATGTGTCATTTTATTAAATGTTTGTTTGGCTGTGGTGTTTTTAATATGGTGCTTAGATTGAATGTAGTATACTGTGGATGTGGCCTGACCAGATCAGAATGTAACTGGGTATTCCTTTTATACAGTTCATCATTGTGTGTCTATTAACTCAGTATAAATTTGAAATAATCTTGATAACAGAATTATGCTGTTAGATTTCTCATAATATATAATCAGCCCAGTACCTTGAGCGGTTATCATCATGCAATTCCTTTTTTTGAAAGTAAATATAGCTTCATTTTTTTTTTGCATGTATCTGTCCAATTTTCCCAACACCATTTATTGAAGAGACTGTCTTGACTCCGTTGTATGTTCATGCCTCCTTTGTCGAATATTAATTGAGCATAGTGGTTTGGGTCGATTTCTGGGTTCTTTATTCTTTTTTTTTTTCATACTTCTTAAGGTCTTTTTCTTTTTTGTTAAATTTTTAAAATTTATTTTTAGTTTTTAAAATTTCTTTATTGATTAAGGTATTACATATGTGTCCTTATCCCCTTATTACCTCCTCCTTCCGCCCCCCCCCCATGTCCTCATCCCCCTGTTGTCTGTGCCCATTGGTTAGGGTTATATGCTTACAAACAAGTCCTTTGGTTGATCTCTCCCCCTAATCCCACCCTCCCCTACCTTACCTCTGAAGTTTGACATTCTGATCTACGATTCTCTGTCTCTGGATCTGTTTGGGTTCTCTATTCTATTCTATCTATATAAAAAAATGTAAATTTTCATTTGTTCAAAATCTCAAATCTCTGAAAGTTCTTCACCAATTGCTTTGAAATTTTGACACATCATTGCATTCAAACACTCAAGTGTTTTTATGTATTTACATTATATAGATATCACACCTGTGACAGGTAAAAACATGCTTTTTTTGAAAAACAGCACCATCTGTTGGACGTAAAAGCAACAGACTCTATGAACTTAACAATATTATTCAGTCTAACATTCAAAGCCAGGCAGTCACATACAAGTCTGTCGATACTGTTGTGGAAGCAGATGAAGCAGTTAATTATCCAACAGAATTTTGGAATTCACTTGATCTGCCAGAGATGGAATTCAATCGGTGTGCCAATTATCATGTTGCGAAATATCAACCAGTGCGGAGTTGGGCCTTAGGCCGGGGCTGGACTGGGGCTCAGGGTATGGGCGGCTGCCGCGGTCCCCCCCACGCCTGCGGCCGAGGGCTCTTGGGGAGTGTGGCGAGCGAGGGTGGGGAGCTTCCTGGGCTCCTTTTTTCTCCGGCTTTTGGGCAGCTTGGTGAGGGCCCCTGTCGGCAGGAGTCAGGAGCGGCTGGGCTGCTTTGGGCAAAGGGTGTGGGGCGCGGACCACTGGTGGGGAGTGGGGGTGCAGGCTGGTGCTGGGGGGCCCGGGCTCTAGAGATGCATGTGTACGTGGCCAGACCAGCTGGGCAGGGTAGGAGGGGCAGCGGCGTGCCAGGGACAGCTGCCTGGAAGGGCGCATTGTATACCCACAAGCATTGTGCAATTAAACATATTAGAAACATGCACTTTCTCTTTTCTTTCTTTTCCATTTAACCAGACTGAGCCACAGCAGCGCATGGCCGGGTACAGCTAGTTGATCTATATATCTGTTCTGTGCCAGTACCCTGCTATTTTGAGAAAAGTAATACAACTTGTAATACAATTTGATATCTGGTATTGAGATCCTACCTACTTTGTTCTTCTTTCTCAGGATTGCTCAGCTATTTGGGGTCTTTTTTTTATTCCAGATGAATTTGGAAAGTTCATTCTAGGTCTGTGAAATATGCCGTTGGTATTTTAATGGGGATTGCATTGTATCTGTAGATTGCTTTGGGTAGTTGGACATTGTAATGATGTTGTTTCTACCAATCCATGAACATGGTATGTTCTTCCATCTATTTATATCTTCTTCTCTCTATTTTTTCAGTGTCCTATAGTTTTCCACGTATCAGTCTTTTACTTTCTTAGTTAAGTTTATTCCTAGGTATCTTAATTTTTTTTTGGTGCTATGGTCAGTGGGATTTCTTTTTAAATTTCTCTTTCTGTAAGTTCATTATTGGTGTATAGAAATTCCATAGATTTCTTGGCATTAATTTTGTACCCTGCTACATTGCCGAATTCATTTATTAAGCCTAATAATTTTTTGATGGAGTCTTTAGGCTTTTCTATGTACAGTATCATGACATTTGCAAATAAGGACAATTTTACTTCTTCCTTTCCAATTTGGATGCCTTTTATTTCTTTTTCTTGTATGATTACAATGGCTAGTATTTCCAGTACCATGACAAACAGGAGTGGTGAGATTGGGCATCCCTGCCTTCTTCCTCTTCTTAGGTGAAATGGTTTTAGTTTTTGCCCATTAAGTATGATGTTGGCTGTGGGTTTGTCACATATGGCTTTTATTATGTTGCGGTATGGTCCTTCTGTTCCCACCTTGCTGAAAGTTTTTATCAAGAAAGGGTGTTGGATTTTGTCAAATGCTTTTTCTGCATTGATTGATATGACTGTGATTTTTATCTCTCAATTTGTTTATGTGATGTATCACATTTATTGACTTGTGGATATTGTACCATCCTTACATCCCTGAGATAAATCCTATTTGGTTATGGTGTATGATCTTTCTGATGTACTGCTGGATCTGATTTGCTAGAATTTTATTGAGGATTTTGGCATCTGTGTTCATGAAGGATATTGGCCTATAATTCTGTTTATTTGCTTTTGGTATTAGGGTGATGCTTGCTTCATAGAATGAGTTTGGAAGTGTTCCTTCCTCTTGAATTTTTGGAATTGTCTGAGGAGGATAGGTTTTAGTTCTTCCTTAAATGTTTGGCAAAACTCCCCTATGAAGCCATCTGGGCCCCGGCTTTTGTTTGCTGGAAGCATTTTGATGGCTGTTTCAATTTCTTCAGTAGTTATTGGCCTATTGAAATTTTTAGAATCTTCTTGATTGAGTTTTGGGAGGTTGCATTTTTCTAGGAATATGTTCATTTCCTCCAGGTTATCTAGTTTATTAGAGTTGTTCATAGTATTTTTAAACAATCCTGTGTATTTCTGTGGGGTCTGTTGTTATTTCGCCTCTTTCATTTCTGATTTTGTTCATTTGGGTCTTCTCTTTTTGCTTCTTGGTGAGTCTGGCTAGAGATTAATCAATCTTATTTACTCTTTACCACCAGTTTACACCATCCATAAAAATAAACTCAAAATGGATAAAGGACTTAAACATACGACGGGAAACCATAAAAATAGTAGAGGAACCCACAGGCCGCAAAATCTCAGACATATGCTGAAGCATTTTCTTTACTGATACTGCTCCTAAGGCAATGGAAACTAGAGAAAAATAAACAAATGGGATTACATCAAAATAAAAAACTTTTGCATAGCAAAAGAAAACATCAACAAAACAACAAGAAAGCCCACTGCATGAGAGAACATATTTGCCAATGTTATCACCAATAAGGGTTTAATCTCCAACATTTATAGGAAACTCATATAACAAAAGGATGAGAAATAACCCAATCAAAAAAAGGGCAATGGACCTAAATAGATACTTTTTGAAAGAAGACAGAAGGAAGGCCAAGAGACATATGAAATTATGCTCAAAGTCACTAATCATCAGAGAGTTGCAAATCAAAACGACCATGTGGTACCACTCACACCTGTCAGAATGGCTATCATCAACAAATCAACAAATGACAAGAGCTGGCCAGGAAACAGAAAAAGGAACCCTCGTGCACTGCTGGTGGGAATGCAGACTGGTACAGCCACTGTGGAGAACATTATGGAGTTTCCTCAGAAAACTAAAAATGGAACTCCCATTTGATCCAGTGATCCCACTTCTAGGAAATAGAAACACCAATTTAGAAAGGATATATGCACCCCTATGTTCATAGCAGCACAATTTACCATAGCTAAGATTTGGAAACAGCCGAAGTGCCCATCAGCAGATGAGTAGATTAAAAATTTGTGGTATATCTATGCAATGGAATACTGCACTGCAGTAAAAAAGGAGGAATTCTTATCATTTGCAACAGCATGGATGGAACTGGGGAGCATTATGCTAAGTGAAATAATCCCATCACAGAAAGATAAATATCACATGATCTCACTCATTTATGGAATATAATGAACAACATAAACCAAACAAAAACAGATTCAGAGACAGAGAAGCATCGATCAGACCATCAAACCTCAGAAGGAAGGTAGGCAATGGTGGGAGTAAGGGGGAAAATTCAAGCAAAGAATGTGTATGCATGCATATAAGTCTAACCAATGAACACATACAACAGGCGAGTGAGGGCTTGAGTGTGGGTTTGAGAGGGTAATGAAGGGTTAAAGACACATATGTAATACCTTAATCAATGAAGAAATTTCAAAAAAATAAGGTTTAAGAATTTCTCAGTAAAAAAAAAGAAAGTAAATATAGCAATTATAGTATCTATTAAATGTTATATTGTAGTGGAAAATAAAAAATATTTGAGTAATCGTTATAGCTTAGGTGTATGGTAGAGAATCTAGTACATAGTGACTGCTCAACCAATGTTTTCTGAATAAATATTGCGAAATAAGATATCTTTGATTTGTAATGCATAATTTCTTAGCAATTTTTAATGGAATATTTATAGCAGATTTTGTAATTGTAATTGCAGACTCTATTCAATGTACTGATATAAATATCATAAAAAACAATATCAAGGATAGGGCCAGATGACAATCCAACAGGGGCTCCAGAAGGCTTCAATTAAATTCTATAATCATTTACCAATTCTAAATATCTGACAGGCATGTATAGGCATTAACAATATGTTATCCTAAAAAAAATACACAGGCTATTGGAAATAGCCCTACTAATCAACACTCATTGGGTTAGTTAGCTGTTAATTCATCTCTCTATTCCATCATTTACATCTCATTTCACCATATAAAACTATTATTTGGGATATATCAAGATAAACTATGCCTTCAGCATTTATACAATTGTTTATAATTAGGTTTGATTTCAATGATTCACTCATGATAAATACACCCTCAGAAGGCTATATGGTTTAGCATTATGCAGGTCTTTGTTTTATCAGTTCCTCCATTATCCTAGTGATCTCAGACAAGTTACTTAAAATTTCTAACCTTAGCTTTTCTCTCACTTGTAAAACCCAGGTACTAATAGAACATACCTTAGAGAATTGTTTGGTCAGTTAAATACGATTATCAGTGACCCTAGATCTGTTTCCTTGGGAGATAGATTCTGAGACTCTGGTAATTGCATAGAGAATGATGTTTGGAAAAACTCCTGGGAATAACCCCTATAGGAGATGAGAAAATTGGATAGAGACAGAAGTGAATTGCTCTTTAGTTGCAACAGAAGAGTCAAATGATTCCTTGGGGAGCTCTGGAGCTGAGATGTCTGCAGATGAAAGTCAGGGGGCAGGTCTTTGTACTACTACCTGGACCAATTACTGGATGCAAGTAACCTTTGAGAAAGGAGGCAGCTTTCTTTGACAGCAATACCAGAGAGGCACCCAACAGTTAACACTGCTGCCACCTCAACCTCCCCTACATGTACCAAGTGCACTCTGTCATGATAAATGTATCATATATGTGAAGGCTTATGTATAGACTGTCTGTTTAGTTACACATATTGTTTTTCTGTAAAATTATTTTTAAAATAGCATGGCATTGTTCCGATTACATGTTTCTTTTTTTAAAATATTCATTGTTGAAAATATTACATATGTCCTCCTTTTTCCCCCATTGACCCTCTCCAGCCCACCCTCACCCCCGAGTTACATGTTTCTTCTTGAGTGAGCTTTTGTTCGTATATATCTTTTAAGAAACTTCATTTCATCCAAGTTGACAATTATTGCCATAACACTGTTCAAAATTAACATTTTAATTCTGTTTTTATATCAGTAATTTGTGTCTTCTCCTTTTTTTTCCCCCCTGACCTTGGTGGCTATAAATTTATCTACTCTGTTGATTTTCTCAAAATAACAGCTTTCAGTTTGATTTTCCTTATAATTTCTTTGCTATTGTTTTATTTATTCTCTGATCTCTTTTTATTTCTTGTATTTTCTTTAGGATACTAGTTTCAACTAGTTTCTTGTGGTGGAAGTTGAGATCATTGATTTGAGACTTTTTTTCTTATTTTTTGTTAATTCCCACCCAACTATATTTTTCCATTGATTTTTCATAGAGAGAGTACTCTGGAAGGGAGGAGGAGAGACAGAGAGAGAAACATTGATGTGAGAGGGTCACATTGAATGGTTGCCTCTAGCATGTGCCTGACCAGGGCTGGGGATTGACCCTACAACTGAGGTATATGCCCTTAACTGGAATCGAACTGGGACTCTTGAGGTTGACGCTCTCTATCCACTGAGCCAAACCAGCATGGCAAAACCTTTTTTTTCTTTTTAACTCATATAGGCATTTGATGCTTTAAAATTATTTTTTAAAAATACTGCTTTAGATGTATCCCACAGATTTGGATATATTGTTTTCTAATATTCATTAAATTCAAAGTATTTTCTAATTGTTTTGAACTTCTTAAATCTTGATGTTTAGAAGAATATTCTTCAAATGTGATTATTGAAATTCTTTCTGATATTAACTTCTAATTAAATTTCCCTGGGGTCAGAGGGCATATTTAGTACAATTAAAAATTTTAAATCAATGAATCTTGTTTGTGGCCCAGAAAACAGTCTATTTTGTTAAGTGAAAAGATTGAATATTCTGCTGCTGTTGAGTGTTCTGTAAGCATCAATTAAATAAAGTTGCTCAATAGTAGTGTTTATGTCTTCTATATCCTTATTGATTTTCTGCCCATTTGTTTTGGTCAGTTTTTGAGATGAGAGTTTTGACATTTCCAACTATAATTGTAGATTTTCTCTTTCCCCTTGCAGTTTTTGGTTTTGCTTAATGTATTTTGAAGTTCTGTTACTAGATAACATAAATATTTGCAATTATTATGTTTTCTTGACATATTGATTACCTTATAATTGTAAAATGATGTTCTCTATCCCTGTGAATGTTTTTTCTTAAATATACTCATCTGACATTAATATTAACAATTCAAGCTTTCTTTTATTGTTGGCATAAAATATTTTTTCCACCTTATTTCTTTGACCTTATTTATGTAGTTTTTAGGCAGCATATAATTTATTCTTGCTTCGTATCCAATCTGACAATATCTACTTTTAAAAATGTATTTAGATTATTTACATTTAACGTGAATATCTATGCAGCTGGTTTCACATCTGACACCTTGCTGCTTGTTTCCCATTTGTCCCATCTGATACTCCTTTTGCTTGCTTTTCCTGCTTTCTTTGGCATTAATTTTTTTATGATTCCATTTAATTTTCTTTGAAATCATTAGTTATAACCATTTATTATGTTATGTAAGTGGCTGCTTTAAAATTTATAGTACACATTTTGAATTGTTATATTCTACTCCCAAGTGATAATTATTCAACTTCACAGTTAATGAACTTTATATTAATTAACATACTTCACTTGTCCTCTGTTGTCTATTGCTGATTGTCATGCACTGTAATTCTATGTTATAAAGATCTTTAAAAGATATATTACTGTAAGTTAAAATAATAACAATACATCTTTTAAATATCTTTAATAATAAAAATAGTTTAAAAATTATATATGGTGTAACAATTTACAATGCCCTACATTCCTTTGTGCAGATACATATTTGCAACTAATATTATTTTTCTGTTGTCTAAAGGAATTATTTTCCTATTTCTTATAGTACAAGTCTATGACTGATTAATCCTTTTGGAATTTTTATGACTATAATTTTTTTTGACTTTGAAAGCTATCTTTTCTGGCTATAAAATTATAGGTTGAAAGATCTTTTTCCTTTTGGTATTCACTGCCTTCTGGATTACCATGCTTTACAATAAGTTTTTTGTTGTTGTTGTTCTTAGGTTTGTTCCTCTCTGCACAAAGTATCTTTTTCATTTGAGTGTAGGTAGGGCTTTATCACTGATTTTGAGCAATTGATTTTGTGGTGTATTATTTTCCTCTTTTTTTTTTTGGACATTCATTATACTTTAAGCCTGAGGTTTGAAGTTTTGCCAGGGATTAACAACAGACACTGAGCAATGGATTAATGATTACTCTTACACAACGTTTGCTGTGAAAAAGAGGACTAAAGGACTGCCTGGCTAAAGGAACCAGACAGCCTCAATTGCCTGCCTTGTTAGTCTTTTATTGTAACAGCAGTTTGAAAATAAGTTTATCTTTTATATACAATCAGTAGGGTAAGTAATATTGGGAGGACTCATGTATCTGCAATGTCCTTATCCTTAATTAAGCATTATGATTCCAGTAAACACCCAGAGGTCTGCATGTGCACAGACTTGTTTGGAAAGGTCAAGGAATAATTAGGGGCACTGCCTACAGCATTCCCATAAGTTGAAATTTCAATAAACAGGGCAGGTGGCCTTCCACATAATTCCCTTTTCTCAGAACGTTCTCCTTATAAACTTTCCAACCAAGTCTTGTGTGCTTCCCAACAAAGAGTTGATTACATTTAAAAAAATTTGAGGCATTAGTCTCTCAAATATTTCTTCTGTTCTCTCCTCTCTTTTGGGGATTCTAATTATATGCATATTCAGCTCCTTGATTTTTTTCACACATGATGACTGCTAATGTGTGTTTTTTCCTCCTGTTACATTTTTATTTCTATTGCTATATGTTCATTTTCACTGTTCTGCAATGTCTCATCTGTTGTTTATCACATTGACTATATTTTTTGCCTGATATTTTTAATCTCTAAATGCTTGATTTTGGTCTTTTTTATATCTTCTGTGTTTCTACTTAAAATGTTTCCTCTAGTTTCTTGACTATATGAATTATAATTATAACTCTCTTATTAGTTTATCTACTAATTCCATCATCTCTTCCAAAGCTGTTTTTTGATTGGTTTTCTCCTCATCATTTGTGTATTTCTACTTTTTGCATTTTGAGTAAATTTTTTATAAAATTCCATATACTTTGGCTTTTATATTGTTCAGTTCTGAATTTTTTTCATCCCTTTAAATATTCGTCCTTTCTGGACTGGGATGTAGTTAAGTTACTTAAAAACAGGGTATTTCTTTCTCACTTACCTTTAAACACTGATAGATAGTTTCAGAGTTTTACTAAATTTTATCTAGGACTAAATTTCTACTCTATTGATGTAGAACCTTCTGAGAACTCTCTGTGATACCCTGTCAATGATGAGATTTTTCATATAGGGTGTTGCGAATAGAAACTATTTTTGGTTTATGCAAACTCTGGGAATTGTTCCCTTTCAGTTTGCTGGTTAGTACTTTCTAGACTTTGTGTAGTTTCTTAGCACTTATTAACTGATGAATTCATAGCTAAAGAATGGACTCTGTATTTCCCTGGTGCTCCTCTGTATGCTGTCTTCTTCTCTTTGGGGAACTCCAGCTGCCTTGTCCTTCCAAGAAACTGGTTTTCCCTCACATCAGGAATACCACCAGGCTTCATCTGCATTTCTGCCTTGCACCATGGCCCAGGGGCAATCAATTATTGCTGTCATAGCGTCCATCTCATTCTTTTTTCATGTCTCGTAAATCACCCTCCTTTATTATCTGATGTCCAAGGTCTTGAACTGCTATTTTATATTCTTTTCGAGTTTCTTAGTTCTTTCAGATAGGAAGATAAATCTGGTCCCTATTATTCTGTTTTGAACTGAAGTTGAAGCAACAGTATCTTTTTTCTTTTTTTTCTTAATTAATAGACTTTTTGAAGAGCCATTTTAAGTTTAAAGAAAAATTGAACTGAAAAAATAGGAAGTTCCATATACTAATTTTCACCACCATCCCCTCCACATAATTTCCATTATTATTATTCAAAAATTTTAAAAATTATGTTTTTATTAATTTGAAAGAGAGGAAGGGAGAGGGAGAGAGAGATAGAAACATCAGTGAGTGAGATAAGAAACATCTGTTGGCTGCCTCTTGCATGCCCCCTACTGGTAATGGAGCCAGCAACCCCAGGCATATGCCCTAATCTAATGAACCTGGTGACTTCCTGGTACATGGGATGACACTCAACCAACTGAGCCACACTGGCAGATGCCCCTTTATTATTATTATTATTATTATTATTATTATTATTAACATCTTTCAGTATAATGGTAAATTTGTTATAATTGATGACCAATATTGATAGATTATTTTTAACTAAAATCTATAGTTTATATCAGGATTCACTCTTGTGTTCTACAGTTCCATGGGTTTTCAAAAATACGTAATGTCATATAGCCACCATTATATTATCATACAGAATAGTTTCATTGCCTTAACAATCCCTTCTGATTTGTCTATGCATCTCTCCCTCCCTCTCTCCTACCTCTACCAACACTAATCTTTTTACTGTCACCCTTAGTTTTTTCTTTTCCACAATGTCATATAGTTGTGATTATAGTATATAGCCTTTTAATTTTGCTTCCTTTCACTTAATAATATGCTTTATAGTGCCTCCATGTCTTTATGTGGCTTGATAGCTCATTTCTTATTAATGATGAATCATATTCCATTGCACAGTTGTACCACAGTTTGTTGATCCATTCATCTATTAAAGGACATCTTGGTTGATTCCAAGGTTTGCCCATCATGAATAAAGCTGCTATAAACATTTGAGTGTAGGCTTTTGTGTGAACATATATTTTCAACTCATTTGAATAAATACTAAGGAATGCAGTTGATAGATCCTATGGTAATATTATGTCTAATTTTATAAGATACTGTAACCTTATATTCTAAAATGACTGTACTATTTTGTAATTACACCAGCAATAAATGAGATTTCCTATTGCTCCATGTCCTCATTAGCATTTGGAATTGTCAATATTTTAGAAATTAAGCCATTTTAATATGGGTACAGTGGTATCATTTGTAATTTTAACTTGCAGTTCCCTAAGTATGATGTTGAACATCTTTTCACATGCTTATTTGCCATCTGTGCATTTCCTTTAGTGAAGTATCTGTTCAGATCTTATGCCCATTTTTAAATTGTTTTTTTTTTTGATGTCTTATTATTGAGTTTTAAGCTTCTATGTATAGTTTTTAGATATACTTTTTGCCGATATTTTCTCCTAGCCTATGGCTTCTATTTCCATTCTCTTGACAGTGTCTTTCACCAAATAGAAGTTTATAATTTTTAACAAAGTGAAATTTACCAGTTTTTTTAGTTTTTCATTGGTCATGCTTTTGGTGTTGTATCTAAAATGTCATTGCCAAGGTCACCTAGATTTTCTCCTATGTTTTCTTTTAGGAACCACATTACATTTAGATATATAATCTATTTTGAGTTAATTTTTTCAAAAGGTGTAAGGACTGTGTTTACATGTGTGTGTTTTTGTGTTTTTTCTTTTGTTTTGTTTTTGTTTTTTTTTTGGCATGTGGATGTCCAGATGTTTCAGTACCATTTGTTGAAAAGACTGTCATTTCTTAATTGAATGGCCTTTGCACGTTTGCCAATGATCAGTTATCTTTATTTGTGTGAGCCTATTTTTGGGCTCTCTATTCTGTCTCATTGACCTGTTTTTATGTTATTTAACCAATATTACACTGTTTTGATTTCTGTAGTTTTGAATTTAGAAACTGTTAGTTCACTGATTCTATTCTTCTTAAATATTGTGTCATCTATTCTGGGCCTCTTGTATCCCCTACATAAGCATTAGAATCAATTATTGATTATATTTACAAAATAACTGCATCTTCTAGAAGACATATAGTAGCCTAAAAAGAGTAAAGCATTTTCTTATGTTTACTATGGTTTTGTCATCTTAGTGGCAAATATTTTATTATTTACTGAGCATATATCTTGTTTTATTTTTTATTGAATTTATTGGGGTGACATTGGTTAGTAATATTATATAGTTTCAAGTGTACAATTATTAGATACATCATCTCTATATTGCATGGTGTGCCCATCACCCAAAGTAAAGTCTTCTGTCATGCAAATGGCGAACAGATATATGAAAAGATGCTCAACTTCTCTAGCTATTAGGAAAATGTAAATCAAAACTACAATGAGACACCACCTCAGAATGACTATTATCAACAAGACAACTAATAAAAAGTGTTGGAGAGGTTGTTGTGAAGAAATTGAAACCCTCATTTAATTGCTGGTGGGAATGGAAACTGCTACAGCCCCTATGGAAAACAGTATGGAGGTTCCTCACAAAACTAAGAATAGAGTTTCCCTAAGATCCAGCAATTAATCTGGGTGTCTACCCCAAAATTCTGGAAACATTTAGTTGAAAATCTATGTACTCCTATATAGTTCATTGTAGCATTGGCAAAGACATGAAAAAAACCAGTGTCCTTTGATAAATGATTGGGTAAGGCAATGTGGTACGTATATAAAATTGAATGCTATTCAGTTATATTGAGCATCTGTTTTAAAATAGCTTCCAGTTTCCCAAGTTAACTCTATCACAATCTTAAGTAATTTTCTTCTCTGTTCTTATTTCACTTTACCTAGAAGTGATTTGCTTTGTAAAACAGCAGGTCTTTCTCATAGTGGTATTTTTTTTTTTCACAGTGGTATTGATGTTGCCTTGACCTAATGAGATAAGTCTTCAGATTTGTTCCATTTATTGTGTTTTTTATTTACTGAATTATCACCTCCCATGGAGAGCAATCATGATATTTTGGAAGGATAGTTTTTGGTAACAAAATTTATGAAACAGCAGTTTTTTGAAAAGCCCATTGCATTCATGTCAGGCCAGTGAACCCTGAAATGACTTCATGTATTTATCCACTCATCAAGTATTTTTTAACTCATCAAGTGTATTTTATAATACACTTACCAAACTGTGTGCCTCCTTTGGACACAGAAAACTTCACAGGGACTTTAGTGGGGATAGTATAGGTCTGTCAGTGGACCAGCAAACATTGACGTAGATTCTAATAATTTTGAACACTGGTGATGCTGGGATACTTTGTTGAGATTTCCTCGACCCACTTGCACATCTCCCTCCCCTAACCACCACTAAAACACCCATCACCTCTACAGCAAACACAAACACCCCAGCTTCCTGGTGCTAACTGACATGTTTATTGAAATGGTCATTATAGGAGCCCTATCCAATACGTGGACCCCACCCCAAAATATTGTATGTAAATGGTGGGGCTCATATATTAAGAGTTCTTTCAAAATCTCTCCAGAAAATTGTAAAGCGAGGTAGGGTTCAGAGCCATTAAGCTGGTCCCAAAGATTGATTGACATACTGCAACAGAACTGAAAGTTTCCAGGGAAACAATATCTTTCCATTGCACACTTGTTGCCCTTGATTTGCATAACATCCTGAGCTCAGACATGAGTTCTTATGTTTAGATCCTTGCTTTTTGCCACACATAATTCAGTACATTATTTTTAACCTCAAACTGCCCTAGTTCAAATTCTGTATATGCTATTTGTTTTTAAGGGTCTCTGGATAAAATGCTACAATTCCTTAATCTTCATTTACTGATTAGGAAAGTGGGAACAATGAGGCATATACCTCAAGAGTTTCTGTGCTATTTAAGTAAATAAATAATATCAGTATTTGAAATCCTTAGTAGCATCCATAAATACACTCCTCAATTAATGGTATTCTCTGATATCATGTAGAAGCTGCAGCAATACTGATGAACCAAATATGACTTAGGATTCCTCCAAGAAAAAATTGGAGGCAAATAATTAGTCTTTTCACATTAGACAAGATGTTCAAGTATTACACAGAAAATGGGTTAGAAAGTAAAATGTACTACTTTTGAACATCACCACTTTTGAAGGTCACCACTTTTGAACATCATTAAGTCCCCAAAAAGCAGAATTTTAAAGTTGAGATTCTTCATACAAAAAACAAAACAAAACAAAACACTTCAATGCTTTTACTAACGTACAAATGCAAAAATCTGAAGTCACCTGCCAAGATGATTAATGGGGCAGTTCTGATCTCTGAAGTAATCAGAAGTAATCAACAAGGCCAAGTTTCATCGGACTGGTACTGGGTCCCATGTACTTCCAAGTGCTCCAGATTAAGATAAATTGTCTGGAGTCCTTGGAAGTATGTATTCTAGAAAGACAGAGTAAGGGGTATTGCACAGGTGCAGTGCCAGGCAGTAAACCCAAGCAGGTAAGCTCCAGAAGCTATACCAGCTGCTGTGCAAACAGGACCTTCACCACAAATTTAGGTGAAAAACAATTATTTAGTTAATAGATTGGTATCTGTCTCCTGTAATTCAAATATTTTGCTAGAATTTATGACTATTTACACATTTATCAAATGTATGTTATAATCCAGATTTATGAGAGAAGTTAATTATTGACGATTTTTCACTTTATAATATAGTTCTACCATATAAAATACCATGCAGTATAGATTAATTTAAATAATCAGAGATGTTGGTTGTGGTTTTATCACAATGGTCTTTCTTATGGTCAGGTTTGCTCTCTATAGTCACATTTTGCTGAAAGGTTGTTGTTTTTTTGAATCATAAATGGGTGCTGGATTTTATCAAAAATTTTTTCTGCATCTATTGATATGACCATGTGATTTTTATCTTTCATTTTTTAGTGATGTATAATATTCATTGATTTGCAAATATTATACCAACCTTGCATTTCCAGAATAAATCCCACTTGATCATGGTGTATAGCTTTTTAATCTATTGATGGACCCATTTGCTAATATTTTGTTGAGGATTTTAGCATCTATGTTCATCGGGGATATTGTCCTATAATTTTATTTCTTTGTAGTATCTTTATCTGGTTTTGGAATTAGGATAATGCAGACCTCATAAAAAGAGCTTGGAAGTTTCCTTCCTTTTGAATATTTGTCATGGTTTGAGAAGGATAACTGTTAGTTCTTCTTTGAGTATTTGGTAAAATTTGCCCATGAAGTCATCTGGTCTGGACTGACATGATATTGTATATAAAAACCCTGGAAGACTCTACCAAAAATTTACTAGGCCTAATAAGTAAATTTGATAGACTAGCAGGATACAAAATTAATATTCATAAATCAAAGGCATTTTTATACACCAGTAATGAACTATCAGAGAGAGAAATTAAGAAAAAAATACTATTGCAACAATAATAAAAATAAGTTATCTAAGAATAAATTTAACCAAGGATGTAAAAGACATGTGCTCAGAAAATTATAAAATACTGAAGAAAGAAAATGAGGAATATACAAATAAGTGGAAGCATGTTACATGTTCATGGGTAGACAAAATTAACATTTTAAAATACTACCCAACACAATCTACAGATTCAATGCAATTCCTATTAAAATGCCAATGGCATTCACAGATGACATGATATTATACATAGAAAACCCTAAAGACTCCATAAAAAGACTACTAGACTTAATAAATGAATTCGGTAATGTAGCAGGATACAAAATTAACACCCAGAAGTCAATGACTTTTTTATACACCAACTAGAGCTCTGGTGCACAAATTCATGCACCAGTGGGTCCCTTGGCCTGGCCTGCGGGATCAGGTCAAAAGTGGCTCTCCAGCATCCCCTGAGGGGTCCCGAATTGTGAGAGGGCCAAGGCTAGGCCGAGAGATTCCACCAGCGCACAATCAGGGCTGGGGAGGGATGCAGGAGATTGGCCAGGCAGGGAGGGACCAAAGGAGGGCTCCTGAAATTCAAATATTTTGCTAGAATTTATGACTATTTACACATTTATCAACTGTATGTTATAATCCAGATTTATGAGAGAAGTGAATTATTGATGATTTTTCACTTTATAATATAGTTCTACCATATAAAATACCATGCAGTATAGATTAGGGTATGTACGGCCTGTCTTGCTCAGTCCTGATCAGCTGGACCCCAGCAGCAAGCTAACATCTGCACACTGGTGGTCAGTGCATATCATAGCAACTGGTCGACCTGTTGACTGCCCCCTGGTGATCAGGGTACATCATAGCAACTGGTCAACTGGTTGACTCTCTGTCCCCTGGTGGTCAGTGAACATCATAGTGAGCGGTTGAGTGGACTTAGCATATCATTAGCATATTACCCTTTGATTGGTTGAACAGATGGCTGGACAACCAGACACTTAGCATATTAGGCTTTTATTATATAGGATAATGAACTCACAGAAAGAGAAACTAAAAACAAAATAATTCCATGTACCTTTGCAACAAAGAAATTAAGATACCTAGGAATAAACTTAACTAAGGAGGTAAAGGATATGTACTCAGAACATTACAGGACACTGGAAAAAAAAAGATAGAGGAAGGTATAAACAAATGTAAGAATATGCCATGTCCTTGGATTGGTAGAATCAACATCATTAAAATATCTATACTACCCAAAGCAATCTACAGATTCTATGCAATCCCCATTAAAATATCAATGGCATACATCAAAGACCTAGAACAAACTCTCCAAAAATTCATCTGGAATAAAAAAAGACACCCCCCCCCCTTATTTTTTTATAGCTGCAGAAATCTTAAGAAAGAAGAACCAAGTTGAAGAGCTCACAGTACCAGATATCAAGCTATACTACAAAGCCACTGTTCTCAAAACTGCCTGGTACTGGCACAAGAACAGACATATAGACCAGTGGAACAGAACAGAGAACCCAGAAACTGACACAAGCCATTATGTTCAATTAATATTTGACAAAGGAGACAAGAGCATACAATGGAGTGAAGACAGTCTCTTCAATAAATGATGTTGGAAAAATTGGACAGATACATGCAAAAAAAGTGAAACTAGACCACCAGCTTACACCATACACAAAAATAAACTCAAAATGGATAAAGGACTTTAAACGTAAGATGGGAAACCATAAAAATCTTAGAAGCCATAGGCAGAAAAATAGCAGACATTTGTCATAGCAATATCTTTACTGATACAGCTACTAGGGCAATGGAAACTAAGGAGAAAATAAACAAATGGGACTACATCAAAGTAAAAAGCTTCTGCACAGCAAAAGAAACCATCAACAAAACAAGAAATCCCACTGCATGAGAGAACATATTTGCCAATGTTATATCCTATAAGGATTTAATTCCAAAATTTACAGGGAACTCATACAACTTAACAAAAGGAAGATAAACAATCGAAACAAAAAATTAACAAATGACCTAAATAGACACTTTTCAAAAAAGGACATACAGAAGGCCAAGAGACATGAAAACATGCTCAAAGTCATTAAGCATCTGAGAGATGCAAATCAAAACAACAATGAGGTACCATCCCACACTTGTCAGAATGGCATGTGCCAGGGGATAGGGGAGATGGAGGCAGGTGTCAATGGGGGGAAAAGGAGACATATATACTATTACTTGTAGTACTTTAAACAATAAAAAAAACAATGTTGAAAAAGAAGCAAAAAAAATGCCAATGGCATATCTTATAGATTTAGAACTAATATTGCAAAAATTAATGTACAATTACTAAAGACTTCAAATAACATTAGCAATTTAAAAAAGAAGAACAAAGTTGGAAGAATCACACTATCTGATATCAAACTATACTATAAGGCCATAGTAATCAAAACAGTATGGTACTGGCATAAAAACAAACAAACAAACAAACAAACATAAATAAGCCAATAAATAAACCTACACCTTAATGGTCAATTAATATTTGACAAAAGAGGCAAAAACATAAAATGGGTTAAAGATAGTCATTTATTAAATGGCATTGGCAAAATTGGACATATACATGCAAAAAAATGAAACTAGACCATCTTCTTATACCATACAGAAGAATAAATTCAAAATGGACTAAAGACTTAAATATTAGACTCAAAACCATAAAAATCCTAGATGAAAACATAGTAAAATTTCAGACATTTCTCATAGCAATATTTTTGGTGATATATCTCTTTGCACAAGGGGAACCAAGGAAAAATAAACAAATAGGACTATATCAAACTAAAAAGCTTTTGCACAGAAAAAGAAACTACCAACAAAATAAAAATGGAACCCACTAAATAGGAGAACATATTTGCCCATGAAGTATTTGATAAGGGGTTAATTTCCAAAATATGTAAAGAACTTATATAACTCAGCACCAAGGAAACAAATAATTAAAAAACGGGCAAAGGATTTGACTAGATACTTCTCAAAGGGATCTTACAGATATGGCCAATAGATGTGAAAAAATGCTCAATGTCACTAATCATCAGAGAGATGCTAATTAAACCCACAATGAGATATCATCTCCTACTTCTCTCTCAGTGTAGGGAGTCCTAATGCACTGTTGATGGGAATGCAGACTGATGTGGCTACTTTGGAAAACAGTATAGAGTTTTCCCCAAAAATAAAAAAATGGAACTGACTTGACCCAGCAGTCCCACTTCTGAGAATAAATCCAATATATCACTCAAAAAAATGAATGCACCTCTATGTTCATTGTGGTGTTATTTACAATAGCCAAGACCTCATCTGTCAGGCTCTGATAGGGGATGCATGTTTCCACCATATCACATGGCCACCTGTACCATCATCATCAGAAAAAAAAAAAAGCTGTGTTGCTGCTTGAGGATGTATGCAAATTAATATAAAACCATATTAAAAGGTATGTCAGGGAAAATTCTATCCACTTAAATCAAAATATTGACCCAACTGATTGTAGGAGTTAAGTAAGCTACAAAAAATGTAGTAGCATTATTATATTTATGCATATAAAATATTTGAACATACAGAGGGGAAATATATTTTGATACTCTCAAAAAATTTTCAGTGCTCATCAAATTTTCGTTACTCAGCTGAAATACACTTGCTCATTTACTATGGAGCTTCCATCTCTCTATACCTGGAGATTCACATGTCACTGTACACAGTGACCTAAGGGTGTGCAAGTTTTACTGGAAAGTTTTTAACTCATTAATGGTAAATTTGTTATAATTGGAAAGTTTTACTAAGTAACTGTACTAGAGATGATGCCAGTCATCCAATTGCTACTCTCAAATTTTGATAATGCAAAACTTACGTGGAGTTTTGAGGGTAAGAAGAAGAGGCAGCATCATTTTATAGAAACCTTGTCTCAACCTCTTCCTGTTGCTTGCATGAACACCTTTTTTTCTGCATATTTAATGTTAGAGCAGAGCACCAGGTTCAAAGTTTCTTTTCAAATTCAAACTTCATAGCAAAGCCACAACTCTGTATTAATATAGCAGCTGTAATGTGTTTCTAGTTAAGCTGCCATAAAGCCTAGGACTTTTCACATCATCACTTTTGAAGGTCGGCACTACAGAGGGGAAAAACACACACATTTGTACTGGATTGACATGGTAGTTTGTAATCTACACGGTATTAAGTATCACAATATATTTCATTTTTATATGTTTTTGATGAAGAGGTAAAAGTGCATTTTCTGCCATTGCTGTTCAGAAATTGCTTATCTGTTTGGAAGAGGCTAAAAAAGACTGAAGCTAAACATTATTTATGGAGACATTTTCACTCGTCACTCACTCACTCCACTGCTGAAATGAGAAGAGGACGCCAACGCTATTTTATTTACAGTATTGATTTCCAGAGCTCGCCCTGTGAGAGTCCTGGGTGTGTATGCAAGATAAATATCAGAGAACAGAGATCTTCAGACAAACATGGTTTCCTTTGTTTTGTTTCTTATTTTTATCACTCTGATAATATATATCCTTTTGAAATGTAATTGGAAATATCTTCTAGATGTCACTTCATTGTCTCTACGTGGTACCTTATATTTGTGAGTACATTAGAAAGGTTTGAATGCTCATGGATATTTGTGTGTGTGTGTGTGTGTGTGTGTGTCTATTTATATAAGTATCATTTCTTATACTAACAAAGATTTCAAAGAACAAAACTGTTGTGTTTATTCATGAAGGGAGACCTGGGAGAGATGTAAATAAGCATCTATCTCTTCCCTGGCTTTCCCTCTATTCTCTCATTCATTTGGTTTTCCTCTTTCCATTATTGGTTAACTTCACTCCTCGCTCAGCAGAAAGCACACTTCCCTGTTGATTAACTAAGCCAGTTCTTTTCCTTTTTCACTGTTAAGTTCTGCCCATGACAGCTTCCTGCACAATCACTCCTAATTTTTTCCTTTATTCTTCAGTTCCATGTACGTCCACTAGGAGAAGAGTGACCTTCAGAACAAGAAGGCTATTAACACATTAGATCAGTGCTGGGGAGCGCAGGGAGTGGGGAGGAGGGAGGTGCCCCAGGGCCTTTGTGTGCCTTGCTCCCAGGCTCCCTTCTCTCAGCACCATCCCACTGCTCCGAAAGCCCTCTGCCTAGGTTCTTCTCTTCCACCCCAAAGTCTCAAAGTCTGAAGCCCAAAATGTGCAGGGAACTTAAGTAGGTCCAGGAATGAAAGTGGCCCTTCTGATTTGCTCCCCATTTCCCGCAAGATTTTCCTTCTCAATTCCCAAATCAGGTGCCTGCACAATTCACATTCTTATTTCTAAATTTGAAGGTTCCTTTTTATTAAAAATGATAAAGTGAGCAGAAATCATCTTACCTTTAAAAGAGCATCAAGATGGGAGAAACCAAGATGGCGGCATAGGTAAACACCTGAAATTGCTGCCTCGCACAACCACTTCAAAACTACAACAAAAAGAAAGGGCAGACACCACCCAGAACCACAGGAAGGCTTGCTGAGTGGAAATTCTACAACTAGAAGTTAAGGGAAAAGCACACTGAGACTGAGAGGAGGTGCGGAAGTAAAGTGCAGAGGTACGGAGGCGCACGTGGAAAGGGCTATCAGAGCTGGTGACTGAGGATGTGGTTCTCATTTTTCAATCCAGAGGGAATCACAAGCTCCCGATGGCTCTGAACTCCAGTTCTAGGCGAGTTTCTGGGGATTCAGACTCATAAGGGGAGAGGCTGGACTATCTGGCACCGGGAGGAACTCCAAAGTGGCTTTCTCTCGGCGATTACCGCGGGACATTGAGACCCTGTGCAGCTTAGGGCAGAGATGAGGTTCAGCCATAGCTGTTTGCTCTGCTGATTCCCTGTGACCCCGCCCCACCCAAGCTGCTCACAGTGGCTTTTGCATATAAAAGGCTGGCTAGCCTCAGGCAAAGGCTAAATTAACACCTCCTTAGAGATCCAAGAGCCAGTGTACCCAGTGGTTAGAGTGGCATCATCCAGATTACAACTCCTCAGATCCATAAGGGACACACTCAGCAGGCAGACTCAGTGAGCACCAAAGTCGCACTGAAGCAAGTCTTGCCCCATAAGGGTGTCTCCAGCACAGAAGTTCTCCCACCATAGACACAGCTGATTCTCACAGCCACCTGGCCTGGAGGGCATTCCTCCCAGTGATACCAACAACAATCAGGGCTTAGCTACAACAAAATTGTCCACAAAGCCCACAAAAGAGTGCACCAAGAGTGTCGACCTCAGGTAATTGGGGAGGCTGAGCCACTCGGCCCTACAGGACACCTACCACAGAAAGCCACTCTATCAACATAGGGAAGCAGCCAAAATTCAGAGACAAAGAAACAGGTCACAAGTGACAGAAATGGAGGAAAGCAAACTATTGGATATAGAGTTCAAAAACCACAGTTATAAGGGTTTTCAACAATTTTCTAGAAATTGCCGACAAATTTAGTGAGACCTCGAGGATATGAAAAAGGACCAGCTACATATTAAGCACACAGTGATTGAAATAAAGAATAATATACAGAGATCCAACAGCAGACTAGAGGATCGCAAGAATCAAGTTAAAGATTTGAAATACGAAGAAGGAAAAAACACCCAACCAGAAAGGAAAAAAGAATCCAAAAATCCAAAGAATCCAAAAAGAAGATAGTGTAAAGAGCCTCTGGGATAACTTCAAGCGTACCAACATCAGAATTATAGGGGTGCCAGAAGAAGAGTGATAGCAAGATATTGAAGACCTATTTGAAGAAATAATGACAGAAAACTTCCCCTATGTGGTGAAAGAAATGGACTTACAAGTCCAGGAAGCACAGAGAATCCCAAACAAAAGGAATCTAAGGAGAACCACACCAAGACACATCATAATTAAAACACCAAGGGCAAAAGACAAAGAGAGAATCTTAAAAGCAGCAAGAGAAAAGCATTTAGTTACCTACAAGGGGGCACCCATATGACTGTCAGCTGATTTCTCAACAGAAACTTTGCAGGCCAGAAGGGAGTGGCAAGAAACATTCAAAGTGATGAATAGCAAGAACCTACAGCCAAGATTACTTTACCCAGCAAAGCTATCATTCAGAATTGAAGGTCAGATAAAGAGCTTCACAGACAAGAAAAAGCTAAAGGAGTTCATCACCACCCAACCAGTATTATATGAAATGCTAAAAGGTATCCTTTGAGAAGAGGAAGAAGAAGAAAAAGTAAAGATAAAAATTATGAACAACAAATACATATCTATCAACAAAAGAATCTAAAAATCAAGTGAAGCCCTAACTGGTTTGGCTCAGTGGATAGAGCATCGGCCTGCGGACTGAAGGGTCCCAGGTTTGATTCCAGTCAAGGGTATGTATCTTGGTTTCAGGCACATCCCCAGGAGGAGGTGTGCAAGAGGCAGCTGATCGACGTTTCTCTCCCATTGGTGTTTCTAGCTCTCTATCCTCTCCCTTACTCTCTGTAAAAAAAACCCAACAAAATATATTTAAAAAAAATAATTAAGTGAATAAAAAATCTGATGAACAGAATAAACTGGTGAATAGAATAGAATCAGGAGCATAGAAAGGGAGGGGACTGACAATTCTCGGGGGAAAGGGGTGTTGGAGGTGCGGGAAGAGGCTGGACAAAATTCGTACACCTATGGATGAGGACAGTGGGGGTGGGGAGTAAGGGCAGAGGGTGGGGTGGGAAATGGGAGAAGGGGAGCTATGGGGGAAGAAAAACGAGGAACAACTGTAATAATCTGAACAATAAATATTTAAAAAAATTAAAGAGCAACAAGATGTCCAAACATGCTTACATCTAGTTTCAGTGGTTATCAAACTATTGTCTCAGAAGAACAAAAATTAATGCTGTCTGTAGATTATGGCATACCAGTACTGATTTCAGCAATTCTGTGGAACCTTGGAATATTCATTTAAATTTTTATTATAGTCCATGCATTCATCATCATTCATATATGCTACTAGCAAAGCAAGGAAATAATGAAGATAGAAATATACTTCCTATTTATAATTTTAGAAATGGTGACAGGTTTTCAGTCAAGGTCAAGGTCGTCACATAAGAATACATACTGTTAATAACTAGGATTTTAGAAATATAGAATTGGATTACATATTTCTAGTTGGTGAAATGAACAATAGTCAGTAAAATATGTTTATGCTATGTATATAAGCATGCACATGTTCATATGTATTAGGAAAGAATGTATGACAAATACAATCTCACCTTTCCCTTACATAAGTTGTATTGAGTTATTTTCAAAGTTGGAATTTCTCAGCATTACTCCTGAATGCATCATCAAGATGGCACATTCAGCCATAGTCGCTTTCTGAAGAGCAAGGCAGGACTTACTCAGGAGGTGAAAAATTAATAGAATGGAAAATTCAATATTAAAACTCATTGATATGAGTACTTTTATGACGTAAGTAGCTATTCAATAGAATTTTCTATGATTTTACCTATAGAAGTCTATTTTTATTTTATTTTGTTTTATTATTTTTATTTCAGAGAGGAAGTGAGAGGGGAAGAGAGATAGAAACATCAATGATGAGAGAGAATCAATGATTGGCTACCTCCTGCACACCCCTCACTGGGGATCAAGCCTTGTGCAACCCTGAGTATATGCCTGGACTGGGCATGGAACCTTGACCTCCTGGTTCATAGGTTGAAGCTCAACCACTGAGTCAGGCCAGCCAGGCAGGAGAAGTCTATGTTTAGAAAAGCATTTAACATGTACTTCAGTAAAATCTTCAGAGTTAATACACCAGAGTCAATTTATCTGCCAGATTAGAGCAGATCTTTCTTTTTCAAGAGTGCTTTAAGATTAATAGGTTTCTTTCTTTTTAAAATTTCTTTTTAAGTGTACTTTTATTATTTTGCCAGTTTTATCTAAACTAATAAAAGCGAAATATTAAAATTAACCGTTTCTCCGAGACAGGATAAGCCACGCCCACCAGCCAATCAGAGCGGCTGTATGCAAATTAGCCCAGCCAGCATGGCGGCCGCCACTCACGGACCTGAGTAAACAGCCCTTTCCATTGCGGCAGGAGCGAAAGTGAAGCTGCGCCCCTCAGCTCAGCTCCGATTAAACTGCCTCTAGCGAAACACAGCTTTTTGAAACATTGTAACAATCATAGAATCCTCCAGAGCTGAAGGAAAGAGCAGCTCCGGCCTAACCAGTAAAAGTAACAAT
>PVJC01020647.1:0-28979 GCA_004026665.1 Murina feae
TTGTTTTTTTGTTTGGGCTTTTTTGGCTGGGTGGGTTTTGCTTCATATTTCATATCTTTGACTTGATTCTTGCGATCCTCTCGTCTGCTGTTGGATCTCTGTATATTATTCTTTATTTCAGTCAGTGTATGCTTAATTTCTAGCTGGTTCTTTTTCATATGCTCGAGGGTCTCACTAAATTTATCAGCAGTCTCTAGAAGCTTCTTGAAAAACCTAATAACCGTGGTTTTGAACTCTATATCCAGTCGTTTGCATTCCTCCATTTCTGTCTTTTGTGACCTGTCTCTTAGTCTCCGCATTTTGGCTTTCTGTGCTGGGTGTCCTATATAAGGCCCAGTGATTCAGCCTCCCCAATCACCTGGGGTGGCTACTCTTGTTGTATGCCTTTGAAGGCTGAGTGCACAGTCTTGTTGTAGTTATCACTGGGGGGAAATGACCTGCAGGCCTTTCTCCTCATTGTTTGGAGTTTGGATCTATTGGAGTTCTGTCTCAGCTGCAGACCCTTAGGTTGTGCTGCAGGGAGGCAGGCGAACAGCTTGAGCGGGGTTGTAGGTGGGATGGGCGGGGTCTCAGAATCACCGGGGGTGGAGCGACTCACAATGGTGTCCCCTCTGCGGATGCCGCAGTTTCTACCAGGTTTGGCTTTTCCAAACCTTGGGGTCTGCGCACGGTTCTCAGTCCCGGAATCTCCGCGTAAGTGATAGCTGCGAATAGCACTCCTAGAACGCCACTGGTCTTTCACCGCCCCGTTGCCCTACAGCCTGCCTTGCATTCAGTGCGACCCGGGAGTTTTTAATCTTCTGAGCCGTGGACCCAATCCCCACTGCCGCTTCCTTTCACCCGCCCTGCCGCGTGCGCCGCGCCGCCGCCTCCGTTTCGCGTCGGTACCTTGGGCGCCAGGAGCTTCTGTTCAGTCTCAGAGCACTCCTCTTGCTTTCTAGGTGTAACGGTTCCCCTCCCTTGGTTCTGGAGGATGGCCGTTTATCTGAATGGTTGTATTTCTATAATATAGGTGTGGAGGCTGTGCATTTAGGTATATACCTCATGCTGCCATCTTGGTTCTTCCGCTTACTAGATCTTTAAATATAATATTGCCTTATCTAAAGAGATCACTTGTAAAAACTTTCTAAGAAAGATAATGTTTCCCAAGTCAAGGAGCTCCTGCTCTCTTACTAGGCTCCACCAATGCTGAACACATGGCTGACTTTGTTTTCTGAACTACTGTGTTGTTTCTCTCCCTCTGCCAGGAATGCCAGTCCCTCCTCATGACTTGATTGACTTGCACTTACTAAATCCAGTAGTTTTTCTTTGACCTACTTTTCCAACCCCACAAACACTCCTAGGTTAGGAATTTTACCTGCTATTCCATAGAAATATTCTTGCTATTGCATCTGTACAATGTTTTTTTTAATGTATTTTATTGATTTTTTACAGAGAGGAAGGGAGAAGGATAGAGAGCTAGAAACATTGATGAGAGAGAAACACCGATCAGCTGCCTTCTGCACACCCCAACTGGGGATGTGCCCACAACCAAGGTACATGCCCTTGACCAGAATCGAACCTGGGACCTTTCAGTCCACAGGCCGACGCTATCCACTGAGCCAAACCGGTTAGGACATATAGTGTTTTTAAATAATCCACTATTGGTCTGCTAACTACAATGATCCTTAAGTATAACTTAAGTGTGTTGCATATACAGGAAGCTCTCAATACATTTTTTGATGAAAAAAATGCTTTGTTAATTTATTGGAATAGGATACAAGAGACTTTTCCTATGCAAATACTTTTATAGACATTTGAATTAAATTTTCACTAGACCATAACCTTCATAACAATTGCATAAAATGATAGACCCAAACATGGGGTGATTATTGGGTCAGTAAATGGTTATATTTTCTAGTAAATATATTTGAAAATGTATATTTTATAATATATATATATATATATATATATATATATATATATATATATATAGTACTTTATGCACAGCAGGAATTATTCTAAGTGCTTTATAAATGTTAACTTGAATTATCCTCATATCAAACCTATGAAAGAGGTGCTATCATTAACCCCACTTACAGCTGAGGAAATAGAAAAAGAGAGAAGTTATATAACTTGGTCTAGATTGCTCAGCCAGTAAGGGGAAGAATCAGGATGTGAATCCAGGCAACCTGGCTCAGAGCCCAAAGTCTTCCCTGCAGGCCCAATGGATTTACCAGGAGGTCTTCATTCACAAAATGAGAGGGAATGCTTCTATGTGGAGCCTTGGTGTATAAGTCATTGCCTCCATTTTCCCCCTGTCCAGCCTTCTTGAATAGATGTCTTTTAAACCTCACACTTTATACAAGAATTTTATTGAATCACTGTCTTCTAAGGCACCTGGAATATTTTACAAAAAGGAAAAATTAAAAACAAGAGCTCAGCAATCCCCACAAAATCCAATGAGGAATGCGCATATTTAAAAAAGGAACTATTTCTAAATGGATATTTACCTAGATTCTTACCCCCTTAGGATATGACTGAATAATGATTTCATTCTGCCCTGAGACTGGGGAAAAAAATTCTCTTGTAAGTTTTGGAAAGGAAGCCAAAGGTTATAAGGACTCTCTGTGAAAATCTTTTATTTCATTTTTTTTTAAGTTCAAATCTTGTGATGATTAGCTTCAACTGAACTTGACTCTCCACCATACTTGGGGAGGCGTATGTTATCATAGAGATCAGAAATCAAATGAATTGGGCTCTCTGTTCAGCTCAACACTTTAAATCTGAGCCGGAAAAAAAAAACAACAAAAAAAAAACATCTTTAAGTTCATCAGCCCCAGAAACCTTTGTTCAGAGGCATCATTGCCGGAAGTAATGGAGCTTGTTTGCTGGCACTGCAATCAAGGAGAAAGGCAGTGAAAAGAATGCTGCCAGGACTAATTGAAAACTGTGTAATAAAATGAATGTTACACTTAAATTGTTATGTTTTAAAAGGATCAATAAGGGTTAAAGAAAAGATACTTTGCCGCTGTTTAGAAAATTGATCAAGAATACTCCTCAGGAAATAAACTTGAAAAATTGTGTCTTCAGCAAGCAAGTGTGTAAGGAGCAAATTTCATGACCACATAAACTCTTACCTTGTGTATTGGGTAGTGAGGAATTTTTATTTTAAAAGAAAATTGAGATGGACTTATGCTTTGAAAGTTGGAGTATTGGGGACCAGATGTACTCTCTAATTTTAAAAAAGGTAAAATATGCAAAATGCTTTTTAAAAAAACTAGATTTTAGGCAACCAATACACTGAGCATTGAGAGGCAGGAAATAAATGAGGTAAATTTTATGACTGTCCCAACTTACTGCCTTGAAAGAGAATCCAGGTTGGGGGGGGGGAGGGGCGGGTCGGGAGGCGAGGATGGGGGAGACAAATGGAGGCCAGTCAACTCTCTAAATTGGGGAATCAAGGCAGTTAATTCTCAGGAGAGAATACTGGAGAGCAGCGCTATACACAGGAGAGAATTCTAGATATCTGCAAAGGGTCCTCTAGGTATTCAGTTGACTAGTGTTCAACACATGAGTGTGAGGAAATTAGGCTAGAGAAAAGCGTATCCAAAAAGATTAAAGGGAATAGTGCATGTGGCTCAGATCATACCAAAGACTGTGTTATCTCATAGCAGCCAGATTGGAAGTTCTCATAATTCACGGGGCATTGCATAGAGTACTCAGACGGGTTTTATCTCAGTAGTGGTGAATTGCTAGCTTTAGACTAATAACGAGCCCTTGTTCCACATAAAACTAAAAAGGAAGGTCTGAGATCAAATTGTGAGAAAATGCACAATGTCAGAACCAATAAAAAATTACTAATCATAGAAAAAAGTAAGAAAATAAGATCCATAATGAGAAAAAGATCAATCAAAACTGGTCCAGAACTGATATAGATGTTAAAATTGTAAGACAAGAACATTAGGTCATTATAACTCATATTCTATATATTTAAAAGTTAGAGAAGAAAACAATAATGTATAGGCTAAATAATGCACTGAATGGGATTAATGGTAGATTAAACCTGTGGAAAATTATTGAACTTGAAGCTATAGCAATATAAATGAACCAAAATGAAATGCAGAAAAAAATAATTTAAAAAAAGATCAGAGTATCAGTAGTGAGGGGGCAATTTCAGTCAAAATTGCTGAATGGGAAGAAAACAGGGATGCTTTATATTCCTTTATATTTGCATACTACAGTTTCTATAGCCCCCTGTAAAATATTGATTAAATGTGGCGAGAGCAGATGTCGTTGTCTTGTTTTTAATCTAAGAAGGAAAGCACTTAGCTTTCACCATTAGGTATGATGTTAGCCATAGGCTTTTCATTGATGCCCTTCATCAGCTTGAGTGAACTCCCTTCTATCCTTAGCATGCAGAGAGTTTTTATCTGGAATATCTATGGAATTTTGTCAAATGCCTTTTCTGTGTTTGTTGAGATGAGCATTGTAGTTTTTGTTTGCTTTTGTGGGGGTTTTAGTTTGTTAATACGGTGAATTATATTGTTTGTTTGTTTGTCTGTGAAATCAATGTTTCACTCTTAGGAATGACCAGCTGGTCATGATGGATTATGCTTTTAGATACTCTTAGATTCAACTTGCTAAAATTTTGATAGAACACTGTCTGGAATCTGGCGAAAGTGAGAAAAGCTGTACCTAGTAAAAGCACTGATGCCCACACATTTGGAATTCTGCTTAAAATCAGTAGATTCCGTGCAGTCTAAGAATTGACCTCTGGTCCTCAAGCCCTAGGTTAAGAACCTCTGTTTTAAATTTTATGAAAATTCTTAATTTTCTTAACACAATTAGAGGCCATAGAATAATTTCAGCTCACGCTGCCTCAACACTTTTTGGTTGTTTAAACGTTTCTTTACATTTGCATATTTGCAATTGTTATGCTAACTGTAATTTTGTATCCAGCAACAAGAAACACGAAATCATTATTCAATCTGAGACAGTATTAGTAAGCAGTAATGAGGTGAAAAATTAATTAAATGTGGCTGAAAATTATAAATTATTGAATATTACCTCAAAATTCTGTTAGTGAAGAGACACTTCAGGATGCGGCGTGGATGAGGAGCCTTTTGAAAGCCCTTTCTTTACCTTTTGCCAAAGCATTCCTGGAATTCAAAATAGCAGCCACACAAATGTTTCAGGAACTTTGGTCAAAACCTTTCTCTCCGCTCTAGAAATTAGCAATAGTGCTGGTTCCAAATAATCTCCATAATCGTATAAATCTTGTGATGTGTTAAAAGGGAAATCTGATAAGTGAATTTATTAATGTATCTAAGGTCTCCAGCCCTCTTTGCCAGGTCTTGCCAGGAATTTTACTCTCTTCTAGTGCTAATTAAAACCTTGCCTACAGACAACCCAATATGCCCTGGGTTATTTCCCATAAAAGTAAAACCATAATTTGAACAGAAAGAGTGTTTTAATTCTCAACCATATCGATACAGATATCATCACCAGCATAACTGAGACCTCTCGCTGGGTTAGTTTGCTAACTAACCTGTTTGTTTTTATTTTAGAAAAAAGAAGTCATATGGAAAACAGGTTAAGTTTTAAATCTGAATCAATCTCTTTTATAGTTCTACTAGAGGCCCAGTGCACAAAAATGGTGCACAGAGTGGGAGTGGGGGTTGGGGGTGGTGTCCCTCAGTCCAACCTGCACCCTTTCCAATCTGGGACCCCTTGAGAGATGCCTGACTGCCCATTTAGGCCTGATCCCACTAGTGGGACTGGGCCTAAACAGGCAGTCGGACATCTTTTTCACAATCCAGGACTGCTGGCTCCCAGTCTCTTGCCTGCCGATTGCCCCTAACCACTCCCCTGCCAGCCTGATCAACTGATCAATGCCAAACTGCTCCTGTGCCAGCCTGATTGCCCCTAACTGCCCTTCCCTTGCCAGGATGGTCCCCCCCAATAACCCTCCCCTGCAGGCCTGGGTCCCCCACAACTGCCTTCCCTTGCTAGCCATCTTGTGGTGGCCATCTTTGACCACATGGAGGCAGCCACCTTGTGATGGTCAATTTGCATATTACTCTTTTATTAGATAGGACTAGGAGCTTGGTGCACAATATATTGTGCACTTGTGGGGGGGCGGGGGTCCCTCAGGCCAGCCTGTACCCTCTCACAGTCTGGGACCCCTCGGGGGATGTCCACCTGCTGGCATGCCCGGCCAGGCTGGGTGAGGGGCTGATGGCAGTTTGCAGGCTGGCCAAGCTCACCCCGCCCACCCCACAGCCCACCACCTGCCCTGCCACCTGCACTGGACCCACCTCTGTTGTTGCCGGCCTCCATCTTGGCTGAGTTATTTTGCATACAGCTGCTCTGAATGGCTGGTGGGTGTGGCTTGGATGGTGGGTGTGGCTTAGGCATCCCAGAGAAACAGTTAATTTCAATATTACTCTTTTATTAGAGTAGATTAGCTGAAATACTTTAGTTAACTACAATGATATTCTTGTTTTCATTTGGAATGAGCTTTTACACATGACTCAATAGGAAAATCCATTTTGAACTTAAAATTGATATCCATTTATGTTATAACAGATTGTGTGATCACTGGGTCTAAAACAGTCAGCAGCCTGCCTGCTTTAAGAAAGCACATATTCACATTCCACAGGCAGGCTCCTTGTCAGCTTTTTGTAGGGGATAGTTCACCTTTCCATCCTTCCTCATCCCTTAAAAAAATAAACACACCAAAAAACAGATTTTCCCCCCAGAAATTAAGTTTGTTAAAAGATTTTTTTTCTCAGACACCTGCGTGGCCAAATTATATTCTGTTTTAACCCTAAAACTTTGGCCAATAGTGCAAACATCTATCACTATATGTTAGGAAGTGCCCTGCTTTCTGTCTTTAGAAATATCTTCAATTTTAGTAAAAAATAAAGCAAAAAGTTGAACCAAGAATTTGGCAGCCAAGGAGACTTCACATTTAAATATTTTTAAAGCAATTTTAAGTTTGTAATAGACACATCATCTCTTCCATCTCCTCCATCACCACCCTACTCCTTGATGCCAAATAAACAATTCTGATACTATTTTTAAATTCCTTTAGAAAAAAAAAATTTAGCTTTAAGAGCAAGAAACAGCCTTCTCCAGGTCAGACAGGACACTGAGCTTTGTCTCACAGATGTGTATGACATATATCTGGTTACAAAAAGGAAGCTTTAGGAAAGTGGCAGAAGGAAAATGTTTCTTATGCCCTGCCTGGAATTTAAGCAGCCAGTTGTGAAAACCCAGCTAGGCCTAGAAAAATGTTCAGAAAGGTGTTGTTTTGTTTTGTTTTGTTTTTTGCATTCTATTCTTTCACTTCTCTCATCTGGTGGGCCTTGCCATCTCTTCTTCAAGAATACTCACGACCATCACTACATAACCTGCATAGCAAATTCTGATGAATTGAATGTTTATCATGAGACTTAGGTTAAAAGCTTATTAAGATCACAGAACCATAGTGAAACAACTGGAAGACACAGTGGCATGCACATAACTACAAGTTACCAAAGTTATTTTTCTTTTTTTTAATATATATTCTATTTATTTTTTACAGAGAGGAAGGAAGAGGGATAGTTAGAAACATCAATGAGAGAGAGAAATCGATCAGCTGCCTCCTGCACACCTCCCACTGGGGATATGCCTAACCCAGGTACATGCCCTTGATCGGAATCAAACCTGGGACCTTTCAGTCCTCAGGCCAATGCTCTATCCACTGAGTCAAACTGGCCAGGACTCTTTTCTTTTTTAAGCATGAGAGCTAATATTAAAACCTAAGTCCTCTAAGTCTTTAAATTCCAGGCCCTTTCCCCCATCTGCCAGTGACTATTAATAATGAAAACATGCAATCTTTAGAATCAAGGTAAGAACTGCAACATATTAATAAAAAATGAAATGAAAGAAACCTATATAAGAACAACGTCAACAATTTGAGTCTTTCCTGTTTTGTTTTGTTTTTATATTTTTATTAGGGGCCTGGTGCACAAAAATTTGTGCAATCGGGAGGTCCCTCAGCCCGGCCTGTGCCCTCTCACAGTCTGGAACCCTTCTGGGGATGTCAACCTGCTGGCGTGCCTGTCAGCCTGGGTGAGGGACTGATGACTGTTTGCAGGCTATCCAAGCCTCCCAGTGTGGACTCTCACCCCATTGGGGTGTGGCCAGCCTGGGTGACGGGCTGAGGTCTGTTTTCAGGCTACTCAAAGCCCCTTCAGGTTTTGGGTCCCTACTGGGATGCCTGGGCAGCCTGGGTGAGAAGTTGAGGGGCTTTTTCAGACTGCCCACAGTCCCTTCAGGTTTTGGGTCCCTACTGGGGTACCTGGCCAGCCTGGGTGAGGGGCTGATGGCTGTTTGCAGGCTGGCCAAGCCCCCCAGTGGTGTCTCTCACCCCATTGGGGTGTGGCCAGCCTGGGTGCAGGTCTGAGGGCTGTTTTCAGGCTGCCCATAGCTCCCATTGACCAATGTCCCAGTAAGGCTGGCTGGAAGCAGGTTTCTGGGGTTTATTTATCTTTTATAATTGATACTGTTCCTTTAAGCCAGTGCCTAGGCAGGTAATGAAGCCTCTTGTCTGCTTCAGCTCTGTGGCTTCTATAATTGCAAGAATGTTGCCTTAGTAGTGGCACCCAGGCCTGCTGTTTGCTTCAGCTCCAAGGCTTCTATAATTGAAACAATGTTGCAAATATGTTGCCTGGAGCACAGAGAGGCCCAGCCGGCCAGCAGACAGTTTACTGCTGGTGCAACAGAAGCTGCCTGTTTACTCTAGCTCTGTGACTGCCGGCCTCCATCTTGGCTGGTTTAATTTGCATACAGCCACTCTGATTGGCTAGTGGACATGGCTTAGGCATCCCATAGAAATGGTCAATTTCAATATTACTCTTTTATTAGATTAGATTGATTTCAGACAGGAAAGGAGAGGGAGAGGGAGAGAGATGGAAACAGCAGTGATGAGAGAGAATCATTGATCAGCTGCCTCCTGAACATCCCACACTGGGGCTCAGGCCTGCAACTTGGGCATGTGCCCTGATGGAGAATGGAACCATTGCCTTCTGGTTTATAGGTTTAAGTTCAACCACTGAGCCATGCCAGCCAGATAAGTCTTTTTTGTTTTTCACCTCTTATTTTACTTTTTCTTTCCATTTCTTCCTTTTTAAGTTTTTCTATTACTATTAAAAATATATCATTAAATAGTATTTGGGAAATAAATAAAGAAAAAAGTTATGTATCCCACTGCACTAAAATTACTAACATTGATATTATGAAATAATTCCTTTTACTCTTTTTCGTAGAATTAGGGTGCTGTTGTAAACACTATTATAATTATACTATACACCCAATTATAAGTTTTTAGTTTATTTCTGTTTCAATTACCCATGTAAAGTAATATGCATAAAGTTATTATTAAAACTTTAGTCAACAATAAGGGAACAACACCAAACTAAAAGGTTAATAAACATACCAGATAAGCAATTTTAGTTCAACATTTCTTTAAGTATGAACCATAAAACACTAGATCTGCAAACTATTCATTAAGAAAAAGGTTTAGTAGTAAAATAAGTTTAGGGATTTTATATTCTCATGCCATTCTGGAAATTAACAATGCACTTTACAAAAATATGAGAGAAGCAATGTTTAAGAAAAAGAAATTTTTCTTTAAATGTTGTTTAGCACAAAATTTTTCTCAATTTATTTGTACATAAAATTTTTAAAATATATTTTATTCTTACTATCATTGCCTGGAATAGACACAGACTTTGGGACACACTTCCTTAGTTTTTTCCAGAGTTATTTCCAGGGCTAGATTTTAAAGGACAACATTGTTAGACATGGCTACCCTTGCTGTACAGTGGCCAATAGAGAAGGACAGCAGAAGACAAGGAGCTTCCATATCAGCTAAACAGAAGTAAAAGGGCAAGTGGAGACATCCAGGAACTCTGTGCACTTGGAAACTACGTCTAGGAATATAGCATTCAACATTCAGTCCTCCCAATGTTTTCAAAGCCTTGGTTAAACATATTTCAAGATTCTAAATTTTTCCTCTCTAAGGTGTCAGCCAATGAAAGAATCCTGGACATATCACCACTGTAGTGGAAGGTGAACTATTAGCATTATTTGATGACTCTTCTTTTTTTCTGATATACGTCCTTCCTAATCTTGAAGCTTTAAAAGCATTCTTTGTTTTGCCCTACTCCTGTCTCCACATTCAAGTATAAATAATCCTACAATAGGACTATCTCTTATGTCCCTTTCTTTCTTCTCTACTCCCATCCTCTCACTCAATCTCTTAATATTTCTTTTTTTCAAGTTGTCCACCTTGTTCTCTGTAGACATTCATCAGAGACGTGGTATCTGCCCTGGAGAAGCCCACACCTACGCTGATTGATAAGACTCACCCATCAGCCTTCTCATGTCTCCCAACACCACTGCATTGAGTCTTTCCTGTCTCTACTCCCTTTACTCCAGACCTTCTTCTAAACTTCTCATACTTACCCATTCAAAACCCAGATCTAATCATGTTACCCTAAAGTCAATGGCCAACCAGGGTATCCATAATTCCTACAAATTGTTGAAATTCCTACAAATGTGACAACTTCATGTGGTTGAATGCAATAAAGTTACCATTTTTCTATTTGTTGGCTATTATATAAAAATCTTAAGAAGGATGTTTTCCCAAATATGAAAGGCACATTAGGTATAGTCAGGCTTAAAATATATACTAGGAGGCATGTATCAAATCCACCTTATGAAACCCAAAACAAAAGCCATAGGACTCTCCAACTACTGGCAGTGACCAAAAATCTAAATGTTTCTCCCACAGACATTTCTATGTGAGAAGCAGCATCAACTCCTGCTACAGGTACCTGTAACCCAATAAATTTCCTGCATATTCCAGGTTTTTTTTTTTGTTTACTTTTCATTGAGTTATTGGTGAGAATGAAAAGACATAAAAAAATAAATCATCTATGTAAAGTAGGTAAGAAATTACATTTGCTGTTAGAATAGTTCTTGCAAATTCTTACTTTTCCCAAGAAACCTTCATTTAAAACCCTAAAGGAAGTAATCTCTCCCTCTCTGCTATTCTCCTACCATTTCCTTTGTACCTCTTATGAAGCACATATCAGGGTCTATCTTGAGTTAGAATTATTTATGCATGTGTCTATTTTCTACCCAGGATTATGGACCCTTTCTGCGCAGGGACCATATTTTATTCATGTGTCTCACCCACATTGGGCAAGGGGCCGTGCACTGTGAAAGCAATCTGCCAAGCATAAAGCACTATCAACAGGATGATGATTTGCATCCAGCATATTCTGAGTCGTATTGCAAACTTTGTTAGGGAGGGTCAATACCACTCCTTTCCTGGAGCCACTTTCATGGAGTTCAGGAGGTAGGAAATGCTCCTTGCAATGAGAAAGCTCGCCTGGATGGCAGACGTGTAGACCTCAGAAGCATCTCTTTACTGTTCACACTGGAACGATTCTACTTTCCTAAAGATGCAATTGTTTTTTATCTCGCTCATAGTGTAAACACACAGAAGTCAGCATTCCTAACGAGACATTTCTTCACTTATGGTCGTGTAGACAAAGGCACAAATGCATAAAATTTCTGATTATCTAAGTAACTCTGGCAGTGAAGAGCTAAGAAAATATTCAAGAGAATGCATGGTCCATGACTTCTTTTTCGGTGTTTTGAGAATTGGTAGATATGGGGAAGGACAAACCACGGAAGGCTGTCCCTGGGAATGACTCCCACGCTCAGCACACTTAAAGAAAATAAAGGCCAGGAAAGTGAACAAACATGCTCAACAATTGAGTGGTGAGAGGACAGGGGTCAGTTTGTTTTGACAAGCAAGGGGTTAATTTGCAATGGTTTCAAAATCTTCTCATTTTAGGCATCATACCTTTCTTATGCCCATGGTTATCTTGCCCTTGCAGTCAAAAAGCTGACAGGAGGAAAAGCCAGGATAAACAGGGGAGTAAAGCAGTAGTTTTAACTGCTGCTCCATGACATGCTGCTTTTGGTGGTTCCAGGAAGCAAGCCAGGAAGGCATTAAAATTAGAGAGACTGCTGTGGAGAGGGTCCTCCTGAAACTCAAGTTTGAGAGCACCTTGTGTTCTTTTAGGCCTTACAGAAGATAATTGTCATTGTCCTATGGAACCTGTAGGTAATCGGATCAACTGCAAGATGCCAGGAAACCTTGACTCGCCTGACATGGAGCTAGAGGAGCCACAGATAGGAAAACATTCGTTTTATCTCCTTCCTTTGCATCATACTTGCTATTCACTCACAAGGTCAGCTGTGCAGGAATCAAACCTTTTTAATCACACTCCTTTCTCCATTTCAGTACTGCCTCGTCCCAATCTCCTGGCCACCATCCCTTGTGCCATCTCTTTCTGGTTTCCATGATCAGCCTTACTAGTTTTGCCTCCAGAGATTAAGCTATATCCAGATTGACTTCAACCATATTCTTGCTTGTTGCAAAATGCAGAAGGGCTAAGAAAAACACCTTGATTCCCACTCCTAAATCACAAATAGCAGAAAATTAGGTGTTAAAATGTAGTGCAAATATACATGACACTTTGTAAAAGGCAGTAGAGTATGTGGCTAAAAGGGAAGGCTGCGGAGCCAGACTCTGGTTCAAATCCTGGCTTCACCGCTTCATCACTTATCTTCTTGTGCCTCAGTTTACCTAACTTTAAAGCAATAAATAAATAAATAAATAAATAAATAAATAAATAAATAAAGTAAAAATGGTGATGATTCCAATTGCATTAGTTAGAATAGTGGTTCGACTGTATAATAATAAGAGTAAAAATAACAGCCGCTTAAATGATAGAGTGATGGAGGAGGGAGATGATGATATGGTTCCATGACCCTGTGGGATTGGGCTACTTTGCCTTTTCCTTCTGCTCTTCTCGAAATGTGGCTTCCATTCCATGGACCAAGATGTCCACACTCCAGACAGCAGGAGAAGGGTACGAAAAAGAGGAGTAGGCCCTCATTTTCATTAAACATCTAATCTAGAAGTTCCTTCAAATCAGTTCCACTCATATCTCATTGGCCAGAATCTAGTCAGAACATATAGTTTCAAAAGATGCCATATGCCTGCTAAAATTTCTGTTACTATATCAAAACAGGGTAGAAATTGGAGGGAAACCCAATAATCTCTGCCACCCCAAAGCTGTAGAGTTGTGTAGATTAAACAAATTACGTATGTTAAGCACTTAAAACAGTGCCTACAACAAAAAAGTCTTGCATGATTGTTAGCTTTTAAAACAATATTAATAGTTACTATATGCCTGTTTCTTCACTCTGATTTTTAATTATACACTTATGGACAGTGAGAATTATGTGGAATATTTAGACCATTCAACTTTAAAAATAACTAATTGTTTATTAATATTAAATGCATGTTAATTTTTTTAAATTTTAAATAAGTTAAAGTAAAAAACCCAAGACTCTTTGTATTAATTAGAGAAATTAGAAAACTGTGAAATTCAGAAAAATCAAGGTTTGATTTGCCATTTATTTGTAATAAATTTAATTTCTTAACAAAATTTGAAAATTATAGTATTGATAATTATAGAACTTTTTTTATTTACAAAGACCAAAGGGTTTAATGTGTTGGTCAAAGAGTTCTCTAACACCTATGGGAATAAAGACACCCTCTGAATAGAAATGTGGAAACAGAAGTAAAATAAATGAAGGCATTCTTTTAAATCAACAACTAACAAAATGTTGGCCAGACCAAGTATGCATAAAGTAAGAGCTATTCTCATACAAAAATTCCTTAGGTTCTTACGGTTATTGCTAACTCTTTAGGACAGTGCAGAAAGCTGATTTTTCTACTCAGTGGATGAATTTAAACTTTTAAATTGTCTATTACCATGGAGCTTTATTAGATTTTTGGAGCCAGATCATCTGGCTTTAAATCCTAACTTTACTTATGGGCTGTATAACTGAGCAAGTTAGCCTCTGCATGTACTAGATTTGTCATCTGAAAATAGGAACAATAAAAGCCCATACACAGGAACAGTACATACACCATACAGTACTTATGATAATTAATTAAAATAATAACACATAAATTTTTTAGAGCAGAAGCATTCAGGAAGTGTTGGCTGTATAATTGTTCATATTACCCAAGTCTTTTGAAAATGTTAGAGCATTACAAACGTTAACCTCTTACTTTTACACAGCTTTACCAATCACAAAACTTTTCTATACTCACTACAGTTCTCAATTAGGGTCAATATTCTTATTTTAAAGGCAGGAACACTGAGGCTCAGAGATAGGAAATAACTTACCTAAGGTCTCTGACTATAGAGTCAAGGTTTAAGTCAATGACTTAGTGCTCTTGTCAATTAGCTTCACTCTGCTACAACCAGAGGACCTTTGGTGGTAATAATCCACAAGCTTTAAGGAATGTATGTAGGTGTTCACAGTCCATGCCACATGACCATTTCTTCCTGGACATCCTTGATTGGACCAGAGAGAACACATGACTTAAGGACAGTACAAAACTCCACGCAAACAGAGATGGTTGCCACTCAAACAGAGATGGTTGCCACTCTCCATTCCCAACAGAAATAGCTGTAGCTATTGCTAGTAACCAGTAGCAGATGTAGGAGCAGACTGAGTTTCTGAACCATGGTAAAGGCAGAGATCAACCAAACCTTACTTCCTTGGGGCAGAAAGCTAACCTAGTTCTAGTTTTTATGTCAGTGTTGAATCCTGCCTGTTTGGGAACTCCTAACTCTCATTCAGGCTCAATGAGTGTGTCAGGTCAACGTGGCTGCATCGCTGTTTCTTGCAACCAAAAAGTGAGGCAAGGAATGATCAATTAAGACCTCTGTTAGGGTTTTGAAACAAAAGTGCCCTATATTTTACATATGAAACTAATAAACAGAGGCAGACAGAGCTGACTTACCATAAGCAAACAGAATGAGGCAGAGATACAGAGAGAACTAGGAAAAGATACAGAGGGTTGGAATCCCTCATTTTCAGCTGTTCCTTTTCTTGAGTTTTCTGATAATTCTACATTTTTGGCCTAACCTTATCTCAAGTCAAACTACCGTGGTTTGCCACCAAAAATAGAGCTCATACCTGTATTCCTCATCCCAAAATTCTCTGGGGATTTCAACTGGATTTACTCCGAGTGTGCAACTCAAATATGAACATATATTTATGGTCACAGAAAGGTTATCTGAAAAGACTAGGAAAGCATTGGGTCACACTAAAAACCCAGAATGTAACCTTAATGCCTGGTTTTGAAGATAGTCGTGTACTATCTTCTGATATATAATTAAGACAGCTCGATTGTTGGTTGAAAACATTCCATGGACATTGCAATGTTCCTGAGCAAAGAGCACTGACTGTCTCTCGGGTTAAAATATGATTGGACAGATACCCTTAGGACAGAGCCCTCTGAGTGCAGCCCTCCAAAGAGCTAGAGAGATTTGTTTGCATTCCGGGGTGGTGAAAGTAGTGAAGCACAGACCTTCCCCCTCCTCAGAGGATGGATTTATATTCCTGAACAAAAGCTCCTTCCTCTTTCTCTCTCAAGCTCTCCACACACACCTCCCCCCCAGAGAGGAGGGGGGGGCTAACTTGTGAGGATGCAAAGAGGTGCTGTCTCAAACTGCCCAGTTTCAGACTTAATACTACATCCAGATAGTCCACGATAATCCTAGTTTACATCCATTATACACAATGATTCATATGCCTCATTTCATTCTCAAAAAATGTCCCTATTCAGAAGGCAAATTATACCATCACCCAACATACAATCCACATAATCTCAAGCAATACCCTTAAAGAGTAATCTTACCTGATTTTTTTGCAGAATGACCAAGTGCCAAGCTACCAGAACTGCCGTGAGGTTGCAACTTTAAATGAAAGCCCAGTAGGAGCAGGTCTCTGCTGAACACTTACAGAAACAATTCTCAAACCTGGCTTTGTTTTACAATCGCCTGGAGAGCTTTTCAAACCCATCAGTAACTGGCCCCCAATCTCAGGCCAATCGAATAGGAATCTCTGGGGTTCAGGTGCTGGTATGTTTTTATACACGTTGCAGCTGGTTTTAAAGTGTGCATAGGGTTAACTGGATTGCATGGACAAAATGTGTAGGCATGACTTACCGCTCCAACTGTAGTTTTTAAACTGGGTTTTCTTCTATTCTTTTGAGGCCCAGAGGGATGAAGCAAATTTACCAAATTCAACACAAGAATCAATGACTAAGTAGAAACCCTGTCTTGATCCTCTGACTCCCAGACTGGTCTTTCCACTGCACCAAACGCCTACAATATAAGTGCAGCATTGCTGTATAGTACAACCACATTATGTGTGAATTTTTAGAGTAATTTATAATTGTTTAGTGGCATGATTCTATGTATATCTTATGAACCTATATTTTTGAATGCTCATCAAATATAATTATTGAGGATAAGCAGACTACAGTCCTTAATGGACTGGCTGCTTGAACATCATGCAATGTCTTTCAATAACTTAGTGGTGGTATTGTTGACATAATTATCATTAAAATTGGCAACAACAACAACAACAAAAAGACAGAGAAAGAATGTAGGCAAATAATAGCAGAAAACACTAATTCTGATCTCTTTGCAAGATCCAAATAGTGTCTTATACCAAGAGGATTCTGGCAAAACTCAGGTGAGCAATATTTACAGCATCTGTATAAACAGAAACCTGGAATGGTAACACAGGTTCAGAATGAGTAGAGAAAAGCCATGTTCAATTCATTCCCTTATTTTACAGATCAAGCCAAAACCATGCAGTGAGTGGGGATGCAGAGCTAGAATTAGGTGTTGGGTAGTGTTGTCTTCACTGGATTGCTAACTCTACCATGATTCAGGGTAGAGTGTCTTTACAGTGTTCCTTATAAAGAAGAGAGAGAAAAGGGAGAGAGAGGGAGAGGGAGAGGGAGAGGGAGAGGGAGAGAGAGAGAATAATCTATATTCACTGTAATAAATTCACTGTAATAAATCCATTAAGGTTGTTTGGTCCTGATAACTGAATTCAAACTCGGGCAGTTTGAAAATGTTTTAACCCATATGCAACACTGTCTCCCCCAAAGTACTTAATTATACTAATAAATAATCTATATATTGTTTCTTAATTTGCCAATTTCATGTAATTATATTATACTAGAGGCCCAGTGCATGGTTTTATGCACCGGTGTGGTCCCTTAGCCTGGCCTGCAGGGATCAGGATGAAACTGGTTCTCCAACATCCCCCAAGGGGTGCTGGGTTGTGAGAGGGTGCAGTCCAGGCCAAGGGATTCCACCAGTACACAATCAGGGCTGGGGAGGAACTATGGGAAGTCTCCAGGGCATGTCCGGCCCATCTCACCTAGTCCCAGCAAGCTACTGATCAGAGTGTCTGCCCCCTGGTTGTCAGTGTGCATCATAGCAGTTGGTCAAACAGTTGGACACTTAGTATATTAGGCTTTTATTGTAAAGGATTATTTTGATACAATATATAGCCATTGGCCCTCAGAATTGGGAATATAACACTTTCATGATATTATCTAGATCATTGAGACTGTGGGCTAGACTTATGTTAAGAGGGGTTTCTGGTAAATTCTCCAGAAGCTTATGGAGAATTACTCTGTGGGAATTACCCCTTGAAGAAGAGCTGCCATAACAATATAAATCTATAATTCTTTTGGGCATAAATAAGGAATAGGAATTCTAGCTGCAGTAATAACTAATACAATTCTTAATTTGTGGGGTAAAGCCTGTGTTCTCATTCTTCTTATGTCAGCTTTGGATATTATAAAATTAGGGGCCCAGTGCACAAAAATTTGTGCACTTGGGAGGTTCATCAGCCAGACCTGTGCCCTTTCACAGTCTGGGACCCCTCTGGGGATGTCCTCCTGCTGGTGTGCCTGGTCAGCCTGGGTGAGGGGCTGATGGCTGTTTGCAGGCTGGCCAAGATCCCCAGTGTGGATCTTCACCACATTGAGGTGTGGCCAGCCTGGGTGATGGGCTGATGGCTGTTTTCAGACTTTCAGGCTACCCACAGTCCCTTCAGGTTTTGGGTCCCTACTGGGGTACCTGGTCAGCCTGGGTGAGGGTTTGATGGCTGTTTTCAGAATTTCAGTCTGCCCACAGCTCCCATTGACCCAATGTCCTAGCAAGGCTGGCTGGACACAGGTTCCTGGGGTTTGTTTATCTTCTATAATTGATACACTGTTCCTTTAAGCTGGGGTCTAGTAACGAAACCTCCTCTCTGCTTCAGATCTGGCTTCTATAATGAAACAATGTTTAATTAGAAGTCAGGTCCGGCCTGCTGTTTGCTTCAGCTCCTAGGATTGAAACATTTGTTGCAAATATGGGAGCGAAGAGACTCCCAGGTGGCCTGCAAACAGTTTCACTCCTGCTGCCACGGACCCTACCTGTTTACTCAGGTCCCTGAGTGCTGGCCTCCATGTTGGCTGGGTTAATTTGCATACAGTCACTCTGATTGGCTGGTGGGCATGGCTTAGGCGTTCCAAAGAAACAGTTAATTTTAATATTATGCTTTTATTAGTTAGGATACAACCCAAGTATAAAATGTTTCATTATAGCAATCTAATAATCTTGTTTGTCATACACCTAGTGATGTGCAGAGGTTTGTCTCTTGCTGTAAAACAGAGAGACCATAACTAGTAAGCACCAATGTTATCAGGTCCCTGCTGTTATACTTAATTTACAAGAGTAGGAGGGGGGACCAGAAATCCAAACTTTAGCCTTAAGCTAGCAGTCTGTGGCTCAGCCACTGTGCTAACCAGACTAAAATATTAAATATTTAGGCTCAGGGGATCTGTGATAGCTTAGACTCAGCTATAATACTGGTTTAGCAATCAGGAAAAATATCTTGCCACCTCAGAAGCAAAATTAAAGTAACAATCATTAAACAAAGTGTGATTAATTGGGTGTTATAACTTTGAGCTACAATACGAATAAAGGTATGTATTTTTCCATTGTCTCAAATTGTCAATAATTAAAATAATTCTTCAATGTAGTTTATCTAGCAACAATTAAATAACCCAAGAATGTGAAAACCTAAAAACTATATAAATGTATTGTACTGATGCACAGTATTTTCCGTAATTCTATGTATACTTATAAATACACCTCATTAACCTAGACTTCACTAATTTAGAGAGTGAATTGATATAGACACTGAATATTTCTGAAACTGCTCAGACGTAAAATCTCTGTTCAGATTAATAACACCACATTTAAATGCATTCAGTGCTGAGAAGACAGGAAGAAGTTCACTGTCTTAGAGATCCTTTTAGGTTAGATTTTTATAATGGAGTTATTATTTGGAAATAGAAGTGTTAATTTTAGGGTATATTGAAATTCACTGGATAAAAAAGTATTTCCAAGGTAAAATGGCATGGCTATTAGACTGAGTCTAATGAGTGCTGAATCCTAGCTCTGCCATTTACCTAGCTGGCTAAGTTACATTTAATGAAATGCTGCCTGAATGAACAAAAGGAGAAAAGCACTTGCAATTGAGTAAGCTCAAGAGAATCTTGATCACATGATTACCATGTACACAACCTTATCCAGACCCTAACTCAAGTAGACAATGATTCATTAAATCACAGATCCCAAAAGTATCCCTGATACTCAGGTACTGATTCCACAAAGGAACCTCATCTCTGGCTCAAAGCTATCCTAAACCAAGGCTGCCTGGGGGTGTGCATAGAAAGGTGGGCCCACAAAGGCCATGCAATTTGGCAGTCATTGAACATCACTGAGCTTCATTGTCCTCCACTGGTAAAATGAATATAATGCCAATTCAAACAATTGTTGGAAGGATTCAATTAAATGAGATAATGCTTCAACAAATGGTAACTTTTAATGCAGGCAAGGCAGTGACATTATATATTAAGAACAAGCATTTGGTCTGGCTAAGAGAAAATGTTTTAATAGTAGTCATTTGAACATAATAGGATATTGAAATTGAGGTCATTTTTTTTAAGCTGAAAGCAGCATCACTTGTTGACTTATTCTAGAACTGCTTAGCAGTTGCTGAGTAAGCTACATTATTCTTAATCTTTTCAGATCAAATTCAAAAAGCAAATAAGCAAACCACATGACTAGATAACACACCATATTTGTCATGGTTCTCTAAAGAAACAGAACCAATACAAGATAAATACAAATCTATATATATAAAAGGCTAAGCAACCAGCCGACTGGCCAACCAGCTGGTAGGTATGACGTGCACTGACCACCACGGAGCAGATGCTCAACACAGGAGCTGCCAAGCTTTCGTGACTTGGCAGCGGCAGTTCTCAGGTGATGCATCCCGGAACCAGAAAGGAGGGAGCTCTTACACTCTGGGACCCCTCCGGGGTTGTCGGAGAGCCAGCGTTGGCCCCCTGCCAGAAGGACCCTGCTCACTCCATAGACGCCCTTCGAGCCATGGCCCTGCCCCAGGTGTCGCTGGCAGGGAAGGGGCCACAGGAGGTTGGCTCCAGGGCATGTGCGGCCCATCTAGCCCAGTCCCTCCCCACCAGCCACCTTCTAATCAATTTCCTTTCAATGTGCACAAATCCATGCACTGGGTCACTAGTATAAATATAAATATGTGCAGAGATTTATAATAAAGTGTTGGTTCGAGTGATTACAAAGGCTGAGATGTTTCCCAATCTGCCCTCTGTAAGCTGAAGACTCAGGAGGCTGCTGTGTAGTCCAAAGGCCTAAGAGCCTCAAAGCAAAGGCATAGATTCCAGTTCAAGTCTGAGGTCCTTAGCATCAGGGGCACTGAGGCAGGAGAAGGTTAACATTCCAGCTCAATCAATCAGGCAATGAGTGAATTCAAATTTCCTCTGCTTTTTTTTCTGCTCATACTCCCTGGAGGTTACCCCACCCATGCTGGGGACGGCAATCTGCTTTGCTCCATCTACTGATTTGAATTCTAATTTCTTACACACACACACACACACACACACACACACACACACACACACACACACCCCTTGAGCCAGCTATCTGCCCACCCCTTGGCCCACTTAACAGATAAAACCAATAACCATCACATCAGGTGACTTGATACCTAGTTAATGATTATTTGTTACCATCGTGGCCTTTATTCCTCCTCCTCTTTGCTCTCTTCTTTTGATCCAGTAGAAGAATCATTTTTTCAAATAAAATTTTACTTGGAATCAGGGAAAAAATGGGAAGGGATCTTTCGCCCTCCACCGGCTCTCCCAGACCCCTCACGCTTGAGATAATTTTGAGGGATGCTAATGTCCTGTGGGATACAGGTTGAAAACCATTCTACTCCACAGTAAGGCACTATCTCTACAAGCCTATTTGGGAAGGGAAATTAAAGAATTAAATATTCTTATTCATATTTGAAAGTAATAAATCTATTTGGACATTATACTAAATTTAGCAAGACTTTTTTCTAGTATAAATTATTGAAAGAATGTCATATACATGTATTAAATTTACTAAAAGACTTTTTCTTCATCGAGCTGATATGATAAAATATGATAAAATGTGATTAAAATGTAACAATGTAACTAATTTAGAAGTGAGTATATTTTTAGTGATTTTCAAGCACCTTTAATACATTTTATGGCATATTTTATTTCTTCTAAAAAATGCTGATTAAAACATTACACGATGAAAATGTGTGTGTGCGCACGTGTGTGTGTTTATCTTGTTCTTACTTATGTATAGGACAGCAAGGAACAAATAAAATGAGTTCCTAGCACAGTTAGGCTGGTACTGAGCCTTTCACATTTGTTTTCTCACTTGATTCTCATAGGAGTTGAATGTACCTAGGCCCCAAATGCCCTTGGATAAAAATGAGGCTATTATATTAAACATTAACATTCACTCGTGTTTACTGTTTCTCACTTGCTCAGTTTCCCACTTTCATTGGCATTGACCATATTTGTTTTTGTGCTTATGTGCCTCCCTTATATCTTGTTTGCTGAAATTTGTGTTCATTTTGTCACTTTTTAAAAAATGGTAGTTTTCTTAATATTGAGTTTTCAGAGTTCTTTATATAATCTCGGTACAGGTCTTTCATCAGATTTGCAAATATTTTCTCATCTGTGACTTTTCAATACCTTAGCAGTGTCTTTGAGAAGCACAACTCTTTAGTTTTGGTGAAGTCTAATTTATCGTTATTTTGGTGTATTGTCTAAGAACTCTGTACCTAATCCAAGGTAACAAAGATTTTATCCTGTGCTTTCTTCTATAAGTTGCATCATTTGGATTTTACATTTACTTGTAAAATCTATTTTGAGTAAAGTTCTGTATACCGGTATGTTATGAGGTCTGAATGAAAGCTCACTTTTCAGAATATAGATGTACTTTTTTTTTGAAACTTTGGTGAAAAAATTCTTCTCCATTGAATTGTCTTTGCACACTGGTCAAAAATTCTCTGTCCATACATGTGTGGAAGTATTCTGGGTTCTTAATTCTGTTTCATTTTTTCATTTGCCCATCTTTATGTCAAAATCACAATGTCTCAATCACTGTGGGTTTATAAGTAGTCTTGAAATCCAATCATTTTAGTCCTTCAGCCTTGATTCTTTTTCAAAATTGTTCAACCATTTGCATAGGCATATAAATTTTGGAACTCGTTTTTAAATTTCCACCCTCCAAAAATCCCAACAAAACAAAAGAAAATGAAGCTCCCCCGGAATCTTGACTGGGATGGAATTGAATATAGAGCAATCTGGACCGTTGACAACCCTGAGTCTTTGGGTCTTTGTTACATTTTTTAAAATAATTTTGGTCTTTTTAAATTTCTATCAGCTATGTCTGGTGATTTTCAGAGTACAGGTCTTAGGCATCTATTGTCAGATTTAGCCCTAGGTATTAAAAATGTGTGAAGCTATTATAAGTGGCATTTTAAAATTTCAATTTGATATTTTTCATTGAGAGTATATAGAAATATAATTGATTTTTTAAAAAATTGATCTTATATCTGGCAACTTTGCAATAAGTACATATTTGTCCTATAATTTTTGTCAATTTCATTTATCAGTTTTTGTTTCATATATTTTAAAACTCTGTTATTAGGTGCACAGACATTTAAGAATATTATGTCCTTTTAATCAGTTGAGTATCATGAGGGTACTTCATATGTGGTAATACCTGCTGCTCTGAAATCTAGTGTTTCTGGTAGTGACATAACTAATCCTAATTCTGCACTGCAACTTTAACAGTGACTCTAATTATTTTACCTAACACTTTTACTTTTCACCTCACACATCATAGTTTTCATCTCTAGAAATTTAATTTAGATATCTCTTGTAGCTTTCATATATTCACTTAATATTTTGGACATATGAAATAGAACCATAATAACTGCTTAATGTCCTCCTCCGCTAATTCTATTTTGGCAGTGCTTGGTCAGTTTCAATTGATTAACAATTCTCACTCTGCATTAAAATTTCCTGCTTTCTTGCATGCATTGTAATATTTTATTAGTTGCAAAACATAGTGAGTTTTACCTGTTGAGTGGATATTTTGTGTTACTGTGCATATTCTTGGCTTTTGTTGTAGTGCACGATGCAGTGACTCTCAAGAAGTTTCATCATTTCAAGTCTTGCATTTGAGATGTTTTGGGCAGGACTGGAGCGCGGTTACGTCAGATCCTTTTAGGAAGTCCTTTTCCGGGCCTTAGCTCGCGTGCTCTCTTGAATACACACACTGATCGGGACTACTGAATACCCAATGGGTGCCTTCTGCAGCTTGTCAGAGTTCTTTCTCTGCACAGATCTCTCCTGTCCAATACTCTGCCCAGCAAACTCGAGAAATCATCTTCTCCTGGATTCTCAGCATTGTCTTCTCAATCCAGGGAGTTCACTGGGTTCTGCCTGGGTTCTCCTCCCCACACTGAAACCTGGATCCATTTCCTAATATAAGGAAAGCAGTTATATGGCCCACCTTGTCAATGTGCTCTCTCTCTGACTTCCCTGTGCCAATGTCCAATGCCTTGGTAACCATTGCTTCATGCATATCTATATTACATATATAAACATGTATGTATCACACATTTATTTTTTTGTTTTAGGCCAGAGGCTAAATTCAGTCCTTGTTACTATATCTGTCAAGAGTGTAAATTCCTCCTGATTCTCTACAATTGGAAATATGGTTACCTTAGATACGTTTGAATAAAAAGAAAATTCTAATAGAAAGGCAAACCTAAATAAGGTTCCACTTGGGAAAATCCCAGAGCAATATGAAGACACTGGGAGTATAGGGGAGGATAGGAGTATATAGCACATTATGAGTGGTTCTAAATCAACCAAACACAAAGCTTTTTCATTGTTACTACTTTAAACTACTAGTAGCATCACATGGTCACAATACCTAAAGCTGATCTTCCTTCAACTGTATGAATCAACCTTTATTTAGATTTAATTTTGGATCTTTTGACATTTTATGAATCTTAGCTTCAAAATGTCAAAGCCTTCAAAAATGTAATCAAAATGATGTCATTTCTTCTCATGGTCAAATTCTGCACTATGCCTTTTAATAGTGGCTATGATTGTAACACCTGTTTTAACTCTCATTAACTCTCTTATATTTCTTATAATGGATAAAGTGAGGATATTAAAAAGTCATTATGCATTGATTAATAAACTACAACATCACATATAAACAAATATTGACTTGCAACACCTAAACCATCAATCAAAAGATTTTGGAATTAATTGCAGAAAAAAAAACATATGGGCCCACAAGAAAATCAGTCCATTTTTTTTTAAGTTTCTTTTCTGCCCACACACTTTGCTTCTACTCAGTTTTGTTCTAAACTTTTCCTTGTGCAGCTCGAGCCACAAAAGAACCCACAGAGTTCTTCTGGCATTCGCCACTAAGGACTGCGCCAGTCAGGTGGAAGAGGAGATAGGGTCTCAGTGAACTGGGGCACTGCAGCCCATCGAGGATTAAGATGACTCAGAATAATGTGTGCTCTGATTGCCTAATGCAGTGACATCTGTCGGTGATTTGGGAATAAATCCCCGAGCACCAGGAGTCTGAATCATCAAACTTGAGTGGCAGCAAGTTAAGGATGTACCGTAATCACAGAAAGTGGAGAACCCAGAATACTGCAGAATAAATACCAGAGCCCATACTCAGATCTTGCAGCTGAACAATCACACAAGTTTTACACAAATTATACCTAAGTCAGAAATAGTACTTACTAAGGGCTTGTCGAGTATTTGGCACTGTATTCACAACCCAACACATATATACTCAATCCTCACAGCATGCGTGGAAATCATACTGCTGTCCACATTTCACAAATGAGAAAAAGGAGGCACTAATTAACTGAGCCAGTATTTGAATCTAGGCCTAATTACAAAGACTTTTCCTTCTTCCTTTTTTATTTGTTCATTTTTTTGAACACAAAATAGATGTGCATGGTATTGAATTGAAAAGGTAATAAAATGTAGTAAAATGTGTTCCTGCTATCACTCCCCCCAGACACAGTTCTTCTCCAAAGTGACAACTACATTATTAGTTTGCGTATCTTTATAGAGATGTTTTATCAGCTATGATAGTGGACTTGTCTATTTCTCTTTACAGTTCTATTAGTTTTTGTACTTTGACTGCTGTTAGGTTCATAACAGTTAGGTTCATAACTATTGTTAGGTTATATCACCTTCAAGAATGGATGCATGCCTCTTTATTGCTAATAATCTTCCCTGTTCTGAAATCTACTTTAGATATTAATGAAGTTCTTCCAGGTCTCTTTAGATTAATATTAGCCTGGTTTACCTTCCTCCATCTCTCTTCACTTTTAACTTATCTGAGTCTTTATGTTTAAAATAGATTTCTTACCCTGCCAGTTCTAGTCTCTGACGAGTCCAAGAAAGGCATTCATGTTCCGTTGTCCAGCCTTTTTGACTGAGGTCAGGTACATTGACCTCCACGCTATTTATAGCTCAGAAGGGAAACCAGCAGTTTTTTTCAGCCCAATTATTTTTAAAGATAGTTTCTTCTCAGAGACAACGAACATGCATTTCAATAAAAATAAATTTTTACTTTTCTACTGAATAGAGCAATAATATGTTCATTGAATTCACTTTAAGAGTTATATACATTGTTTTAAAATTCAATAAAAAAGGGGAGTTGATAAGATTCAGCTATATATCATTTAAGGTTTATTATAAGACTATTCTTACCATGTATTTTGTTACTACCTCTGAGAAAGTATTAAAGTCCAAAAAGCCTAAGTTAAACATTTGATCTGTCTTTTTTTTTTTTAAATAAAGAAGATACATAAGATTAACTTGGAAAATGCTGCAAATAGTCTTACAGTGATCTTAACTATTTCCTTGACCGCAATTTTAGATCTGCATCCTGCTATTGGTTTGGTCCCATGATATTTTTGTTGTTAAAAAAATCATTCAATAATTTATTAAAGAGAAACCATCTTTCTCTTTACAGATATGTTCATGAATATAATCAGTCTTGATAATTACCCTTGGACTCCATCATGAGGGATCATACTAGTGACTACTGGGAGGGACAAAAATGGCATAAACAATTGAGGTAGCAATAATGGATCTTCTGGTAGTTTTTCTTTCTCCGTTTTAAGTAATAACTCAGATTTCTTAAAGTAAGTAGAGACCTCAAAAGGCAAGATCTCTGACATAGTTTAGGAGTGTTTTCTACAACTATGACATTCTAGCTATAAATGTAGATTTTGATACCTTTAGCTTACAACTATAGTTGGAAAATATATTCCTGAAAACTATGGCGATTCCTTTCCTTAAGAGATTTTTGAGTGAACTATTTTTATTGACTATAGAATATTATCTCAGTTCTATATTGCTGGTTAACAAATCATCCTAAAACTTAACGATTTAAATCACAACAGTTTATTATTTCTAAGATCCTGTGAGTTGACTGATTCTTCTACTGGTCTCGTTTGAACTTACTTATGTGGATACATTCTGCTGGTAGGAAACCTAAGGATGGGCTCAGTTGTGACAGGTGGAATTGCTGGATCCATGTCTCCATATGATATCCTATCCAGGGCTCCATCAAGGAAGCATTGAAAGAGGGCACATTTCAATGGATAAGCTCTTATTGGACCTCTGCTAGCATCATGTTTGCTGATATCCCATTGGCCAACCCAATTGGGAGGGGAACATGTGTCTGGATACTGGGAGGCCAGACACTCATATTCCACAAAGAAAGGAACAGAGGCATATTGGCAGTCACTGGCCCATAACAACTATGCAGTTCTGCCAGGCACATGTTTTGTCAAGTTGCACAACTCTAAGATAAGGAGCCGTTCCCTGATAGAGACCAGTCCTGTTTATCAGCTCCCTAATCCTTTCTTTTCCTCATCTCCATCTTGAATTTTTAGTCATTCTAATATGAATTTGCCTGAATATGAGAATTTGGGAGTGCTTCCTTTGGAGCACTATTGTTCTGTCTGTAGATATCCCTTCCACCTCATCCTCTCCCTTCCACCTCATCCTCTCCCTTCCACCTCATCCTCTCCCTTCCACCTCATCCTCTCCCTTCCACCTCATCCTCTCCCTTCCACCTCATCCTCTCCCTTTCACCTCATCCTCTCTCTTCCCCCTTTCAATTATACAAACATTAGATCTCTTCACAAAATCCCACATGTCTCTTGCATTTTCATTTCCTTTTTAGGACTTGTGTATCCCATGAGAGCATTGCTAACAATAACAGAGGGGAAGCAAACACACTCAGGTGAGCTGAGAAATAGCAGAATGTCCATCACTTGTTCCAGGTGAGTCCGTAGGCTTTTGGACCATTTGGTTTGAGGGTAAAAGGGTGGATTTATTGTTGGGTAGCAGCTAAGGACATTCTGTGGCTAAAGAGAGAGAGAGATTAGGGGATATCAAACTAAAAGAAAGGCCCTTTACTGAGGGAAAAAAGGATGGGATACAGGAGTCCTCAAACTACGGCCTGCGGGCCACATGCGGCCCTCCAAGGACATTTATCCAGCCCGCCGGGTGTTTTTGCCACCTTGTTTTTACTTCAAAATAAGATATGTGCAGTGTGCATAGGAATTTGTTCATAGTTTTTTGTGGGTTTTTTTTTTAACTATATCCCGGCCCTCCAATGGTCTAAGGGACAGTGAACTGGCCCCCTGTTTAAAAATTTTGAGGACCTCTGGAAGGGGGCAGAGTGCATTTGAAGAGAGAGACACAGTGCACTGGAAAGAGAAGTACTAACACTTCTCTTTTTAACCCAGCATCCTTAGTCCACACAGTTTCTCCAGACATTCTTGATTAACACAGTGTTTTATCATCCAGTTCTTATCATTACTCAACTAGAAAAAGAAGGACAAAATGATGACATAGAAATAATACATATGCAGCACTTATATTCTCTCTCACCCACTTTATGAGGACAGGAAAACTTAATTTAGGATAGAGAAACTTTCATAGGATTTCCCACTTCTGGGATGCTGTAAACACATGCTCCAAGAACGTGCTGGATTTGGTGCACAGTCTCTGTGTGACCAAAATGAAGATTTTAGTTGGTAAGGGAGTGGAGTGGGCTATCAGCCAGTGATTGATACTTTCCAAATAGCCACTCTGTTTATGAAAAGACTAAGGGCCCAGTGCATGAAATTCGTGCACAGGCAGCGGGGGGAGGGGGGATCCCTCAGCCCAGCCTGCCCCCTCTCACAGTCTGGAACCCCTCAGTGGATGTCCTATGATGGCCCCAGTCTGCCAGGCGCCTTTTGTGTGTGTGTGTGCGTATGTGTGTGTGTGTGTGTCGCCACTGGGGACCTGCCCCCAGCCACATCTGAGGCTTGGAGCAGTCCTCCTGTGTGTGTCTACCTGCTGGGGGCCTGCCCCCAGGCTTGGAGCAGGCACCCCCTCTATGTTGATCTCTCAGACTCTTGCCCTCCCCTGCATGTTGTTCTCTTTTTTGAGCTGTGGCCAGGGCTGGGTGCTGCCTGCCTCCCAAGCTTGCCTA
>PVJC01020648.1:0-28975 GCA_004026665.1 Murina feae
AAAAAAAACACCACAAAAACACAGCAGAAGGCTTGTTATGGAGCCCTGTACAGGCATCATGTAGGCGCCCAAGGAATAAGACCTTGTATTTAAATGCTGGATGTCATTATTCATTTAAAGTTCTCTTTAAATGAATTCTTATCTCAACAAGTATAAGTCTAATGGAAGGCATTGCCATCGGCAGGTCACAAAATTATACAAGTTTTATAATGAAGTCTGCTCATTGATTGTAAGATACAAACAGTTAAATAATAATCTTTTAAACCGGGAAAAACAACCACCACCCACCCAAACCTTGATCAGTTTAAACCCTTCCCCCAACCCCCACCCCTCACAAAAGCAGCTACATAATTGACAACTATCTGAGCCGAAGCAGCGAACTTTAAGGTCCTCTCCAAACCTTCCCGAGCAGGTCCTTGGATCTGACCTTGAGGAGGTAGTGAGGATAACGAAAGGTCCTTTTGGCCCGTGTCCTCCGGCGACTCTGCTGCCGTGACGGACTTCCTGTTTTCAGCCAGACTCGAAGTTCACGGATAGATAACTTCCTGCAGTGAGTTTCTCCTCCATGTGGGGTAGCAGCTGCTGTGGATTTGACAGTCACCATGGTGTGCTGTCACTTCTAAGTGAGGCAAGTCAGGCTGCCCCACGATCCATCCTTGAACTCTTTTTTCACGTGCTCCAAACTGTTTTATAAGGATGGCCAATAAGCTTCTATTGGGAAGAATAGAATGAAGTATTTGAATTTGTCACAGTACTGGGAGCAGAATGGCGCTGAATTCAAGGGAGGGGGCTGGGTACCTTATGACTCCTGGACCTTGGGATAAATTACTAACGCCTCCCCACCCTCCATTTCCTCATCAGGAAAATGGGAAGAGACAACAGAACTTACCTCAGAGGGTTGTTAGAAGGTTGAATGAAAAGTGCACAGCATGACAAGGAGTCAAGAGTTAATGTTGGCCATTGCTATGACTGGTCTGATTTAAACTGTTACCCTTATTTTGACTGGCAGTTGAAGACACAGGGTTTTCTAGGTGGACTCCCAGGGGCCCGGGGAGGGGAGGCTGTCTATGGGAATCTGCATTTCGTTGGAACTTTCTGGTCCTCTGAAGCGGTCAGTCTTAACTGGCGTGCGTTGGTGGCTTTAATGTCCTCCTTCGAGAGTCCCCCTGTGACCCCTTCCTCAAAGAGGAGGCAAGCTGCTGCTCAAGCTACCAAACGCACCTGCTTTTACTCTAGCGGGAGTGGGATTTTCCTGTCAGAGAGTGGAGGCCAACATACAGACAACAGACCCGTGCTGTTCTGGGTTACCGCTCCGAGGAATGGCGGATAACAGAGAAAGCTGTGGAGAGAGAAGCCGAGGGAACTTTCCACGGTTCCATCACGGAAAGCGTTCGGGAGGCGGGCTTTTGGGCGATTTTGCCGTTTTTTGGCTCAGCCTCCGGCGCCTTTCCCAGTGCAACAGGACTAAGCTGAGCACAGCTGTGACTAAGGCCACTCCGGCCCTTAAGGTTCCTGCCGCCGTGGGGACTCTAAGCACTCAAGGTAACATAATCATACATCTTTAAAGAAATGGGGAGGGAAAGTTAAAAAAAAGACAAAAGTTGGATTATGGCTGGATTTGGCAATAACTGTGAAACTTCCCACTTCGGGAAATTCCGTTCTGATGCATCCCAGGTGCCAGCGAGAGCGCTTCCGGGAGGGGAGGCACCTGCTGGCCAGGTGGCAGGTGGGACAGCAGTGGCTGGGGACGCGCTGGGACGGGAGGCTAGGTCAGGTCGCCGGCCCCAGGCTGCCTGAGTGGCCTGCGCCTTCCTTGAAAGCGACAACACTGAACACCACACTAACTGCCACTTGGCTATGCACAATCTCACTCAACTCAGTCACCAACAATCCAGTCCAACCCACTTGTTGATGGCTTTGTGGGGACAACGAAGCTGCTTTTAAAGTCTCAGGAAAGGAATGATTTTTTCTGACGTAGAGAATGTTGTCAGAAAGCCAATGCAATGACTGACAGGCATTTTCCCTACTAGGCATAGAAGTCAACTCTTCTTAAATTTCAGGGCTTGAGATCCTGGGGGAGGGGGGAGGGAGGGCGCAGGGCTGCAAATCAGTCCCTTAAAAATTATTCCCTGGATACGCACCATATAGTCTGAAGTACCCTGGTGGCACTAAGTCATATATTTGTGACCAGGTAATGATAGAGCAGATTCTACCAGGGAAAGCCAAAAAAAGCCCCTTCCGCACAATATCAGTGAAATGCTGTTCCCTGTCACTGTGATCATATACTTTTTACAACTATTTACCTCATCACAGCAAAATGTTACAGTATCAGGGATTCGAACAGACGCAGATGAAACCAGCCATAGGCGGGGGTGGTAATCCTGGCCGAGGCGGAGGACATTTGGGAATTCCTTGTTCCTGAGCCTGGCGGTCACCTCCACGGTGCAGGTGAAGTTTCTAGAAAGACACTTTAATAAATATACCACTTTTTGTTTCTCTGTATTTCGGAATACTCAGGATTTTACCAACAACTCGGGCCATTTTAGCAAATGCTCTTATGTTCTATATATTAATATATTCCCTCAGCCTCTGAGGGAAGCTGTATTTCCTATGGTTGAATCCTGTTTTAACCTCCACCACACCCCCTCCTTTATCGCTTTTCATTATTCTTGAATCTATGGGAATCAAGAAAAGTAAAAGGCTCTCTATATGGTGTGTCTGTATCTCCACTCAACAACTGAGAGACAATCCATTGGCCTGAAGTTTAGAAGGACTTTACTCCGTTTTCAAACTCTCACAATGCTTCATTCAGTCTCGTTGAAGAAGTTCAAGATTTTAAACAACACATGTGTGAGGGTAAGGTGACCAGACGTCCCGCTTTTGGCGGGACAGTCCCGATTTTTAACAACTTGTCCCGCGTCGCGCGGCGTTTTAAAAAAGTCCCGATTTTGGGAAAGAGACATATGTACTACTCTTTGTAATATTTTAAGTAACAATAAAAAAAAGAACTCCCCCTACCCCGGTCAATGGTGTCCCGCTTTACCAATGTTAAAATCTGGTCACCTTATGTTAGGGCCAGTTTTCTTATAGTGGCTGAATGGCTAATTTATAACTGGGTTCTCGGTTCTGTTTTTAATCATGACCCTGCAAGGGACCAGACTCTCTGAAGTGGGTGGGAATCAGTTAGACTGGAGAAAGTAGAGAAAACATAGAAAGAGGCCTGTGAGAGTCTTGAACAGAAACATTTCAGAAACACCTGCATGGGATCTCTACTCTTTAGGGAAGGCTACCCTCAATACGTTTGCACACCAGTAGCAACCTCTCCCCCACATACACCTATATTTTACCCACAGATGGGTGGAAAGTGATTCTATATGATCCTATACTTTACGTAATTACCTGTAATTAAATTAGTGCAAGGTAAAAATAATTGACTTAAAATAATATAAAGCATCGATAGCAATTACTAGGCTAAGTAGCATTCTTTTTTCATAAAACGAAGTGTCATATGCAACAAAGTGGCAGAAACAGAATGGAGTGAGATGTGGCTAAGTGTCAGTCCTTACAGCAATCAAAGTCATTTGTATTATCCTTACTTCTTCGAATAAATTCTGATGACAGCCCTATTTCATTTCTTCATTCACTTTGGAGGCCAGATGGCATTAGAATCATTTACTTCACCTTGTTGTGCTTAATTACTACAATCAACACACTATTTTCCAAATTAATCATAACAAAGTAATTTCATTAGTAACACAGCAGGCTGTTGAATTATTAGCATCATAACAGTTTGCAAACAATTAAACTTTATTTGAACCTTAAAAATTTGCAGAGTGGAACATTATTGTAAGATCTAATGGCAATAGAGTACAAATCCAGTACAGTGCCAATAATCAAGCAAAATGCTATATAAAATATGACTTACAATCACCTTTGGAAAAAAAAATAGCTCTCTAACTGTTCATAGAAAAGCAAATAAGAGCTAAGCAAACATAATGAGGACATAGCAATTAGCACATTTTCTAACAAGCCATGTTGTTTAGATTCACATTAATGGTATTATCATGATCTGAAGAGTGCGTGATGCATTGTCAAGGGTGTAAAGAAAACTTTCTCCCCGGTAGTATACAGAAGATTTCGCCAAATGAATTGAAAGTTGTCATGAATTGAAAGCAGTGATTATTTTCCTGTCACTCCAATTTGAAATCTTGGTTTTCTTTCCTGTCTCCCACCTGGACAGCAGTTTAAAAAGAACAAAGGCCAGAGGGGCTCAGGCAGAGCCCACACTGGATTTCCGTGTCGCCGCTGCTCACGGGCAGACTGTCTGGCTTGGAATCGCTGGTCATCCGTTGGCGAAGGACTCCCTCTCCTGGATGAACTGTAAAAGGAGGCAGTGAGGTTCTACACGCTCTGCGTTCTGCGGGGCCTTGGGCCCGAGTGGGGGAGGGCTTCCCGGTGGCTGGGCGTGCAATGAAAAGCTGCTGCCACCTACTGGCCCAGGGCTGCAATCGTCACTGAAGCCAGAAGCAGGAAACCTGTGCCCACGCCACCAGCAAGTCCCCGTTTTGTGGAAACCCACCACTGCTTCTGCTTTTCAAACTCTCGGGCTTCAAAAACCAGCCCGGCAGCCTCATCTCTGCTTGTCTTACTTTTCCAAAGGCGATGTCACTCTACCCCGATGCTCTCTCTTGGGACCATATTGACAAGTGCACAAACTCAGATCTGAAAGCTGGAGCTCAACGATGTCTAATTTACACAAACTAGAGTTTACTTGCAACCCCTAAACTTAATATTCTTTAACATCTGAGATAACATGATCATGGTGTTAAGGCGATAATGGTAAATACACATTCTGAAATTGTGCCTGGAAACAGCTTTATGTCAATAATGGAGGTTTTTAAATATTACCAGCTTGCTTGCATGGTCAGAATCTTTATCTTCATAAAGCAAAGATCCAAAAAAGCTCAACAAAGGTACGTGCTAATCAGTGATTCAATATGAGGGGATTATAGCTACTCCAAATGATTATCCGTTCAGCGGTACCTTGCGATAGAAGCTAAGAGCAGACCGGTACCTTGTGGGCATTTAAAATACCTTTGGTTTCAAATATACATGAACAGGGGTGACAGAATTCTGCAAGTCTTGCTCAGGTGGCGGGCATGGGCCTCCACTGTCAGGCTGCCCTTCCACATACACTGCTCCTTCCTCTGCTCTGAGCAGCCCGAGGAGACTCGCGCAAGTCGCGCTGCGGTGGGTCCCTTGCCCCAGCCTCCAACAGGCAGGAGAAGAGGCCTCACTCTCAGGGCACATTGAGATTCCTTATGCCCTTATAGTGGTAGAGACGGGGCGGTGGGTCTTATGAATTTTTTTTTATTAAATTTAAACGAAGTGATGGTAGAAGATGCTGGCCAGCCCATCATCTGACCAGGGTATCTGCTAGTGATACAGGACTTCACATGACCCACGGTTCCAGTCGGCGTGTTGAGGAAGGTGACAGCATATTACCCTTCGCAATTCGATCCTGTTTTCTTTCTTGTGGTGAGATTGAACATAAAGTAAACTCGCCAACTGTAAAAATTCTTTCGTGAAAACATGTTACTGTTGTGTGGAAAATAAATACTGACATGAATCACCTACCAAAAACTTACATGATGTCTTCCGTTTAAATGTCTATGAAATTATGTATTATGGTGTACAAAAATAACTGATGGCCGATATTGGGAGAAGCTGTAACTCACACCAGAAGTAGCAGTGACTATGTGGAACATATAAAGTAGTGCTGAATTCTTCACACAAATCAAATGAGTAAGTAAAACCTACAATTATTTCTTTGCAAAATAGCAACAGGTCTAAGTGTACAGCTTGTATCTAATTTGCATTAATATCCTTCATTTAGCTTCACATCTGAGGGATGCTATGAATGCAGAAAGTGATGAAGACGCAGGATGCTCAACAAAACAAAGAAAGGCTATGAGCTGCTGCTCCTGCCTCCTCCCCCCCCCCCCCCATGGTTCTGATCCCACAGCCTTTGCAGAGTAGCAGGAGACACCTCCTCGGCTGTGAGCAGAGGGGAAAGTTCATTCTCATTTTTTCTTCTTCAAGCAAAACGTTGATCTTTCCTGTTTAGAAAAAAAATACATTTTTTTTTTAGCCGAGGAAAAATGCATGTTTACTCAGCCTTCTTTCTGTCAACTGGGCTCCTCAGAAAGGCCATACAAAGTGGTAGTTTACTAAAGAGGAGGAGGTTTGGACTATCACAGGGACTTTCTCTTAATAATCTATTTCCAAAGTAAATTCTACGAAATGATTCTAAAAATTGAACCAGACTCCTTTTTAAAAAAGAAGATGATTTGGAAGCATCCTCTCCATGTTATCAGAAAACTACCAAGACTCAGAAAAAGGCAAAGACTGATAATGCAGAGACCAAGAGAACATATGAGCTATTACAGAATATTGGATTAAAATGTACTTACCCAGGACTCTCAGATATCATACATCTCCATTATGTAAGCTTTCGGCACCAAGCCAATGGCTCCCTCCATTTCGCCTACCCACCAGCCATATCTATTGTATTCCTAATTGAAAACAATACGCAATATTAACCTTTAGACGGAGGAAGTGCAATGTCCTTTGTGTGCAACTTCTGAGAAATGGTATTTCTTTTTATAAAGTTACAAGAGCTTGAGCTGCAAATTGAAACATTTTCGTCTTTTTTTTTTTTGTTCCTAGACACTTTAAAAAATGCTGCTAGGCAAAGATTTAAATTAAAGTATAAGACAAAGCCTGTTTATTACTGGGTGTAGAACACAGAAACAGTCACTTATAAGAACCTAACAAGTGAATCAGCCTCCCTCTCTCCCTCCCTCCCTCCTTCCCTCTTTCCCTCTCTCCTCTCTGCTGGACGCTGCAGGGTCACAGCCAGGAGCCTCTGGATACTACCTTTGCCTTCAACAGGCTTACCATCTAGCAAGGATAGATTTTTTTTTTTTTTCACAATAAACTACTTAATTCCTACTTAAACTCTTAGGGCAAAAAATGATTTAGAATACAGAGGTACGCCTCTTCTTAAGAAAATCTTGTATAAGCACAAAGACATTTTAAACAGACAAATTAGAGAAAATAAGGAAACACTAATAACACTCCCCCACAATTCTTATAAAACCATCCACAAAAGGGCGTCTCTAAGAAAGCTTCCCTAAGGCATTTGTTGTCTTTTATTGATCATAAACTACAACAGATAAAGGATGGGCAGAAGGAACTTAAAGATGGTGTTAGGTTCTCCCTTACAGTAGATGATGAATGGGAAATAAAAGTATCCCAAGTTATGAAGCTGGGAAATATTAACCCAGCTGTAAAAGAGAGTGAGTGAAGGGCCGCATCGCCTCTGCCTTGTCCTGTGAGAGAGCCTGCTCCCCCCCCCTCCCCTTTGCCTCCGTGGCAGACACGCCACTGCTTTCGGCACCGTGAGCACTCAGTAACCAGTCTCATAGGTTTGCCAGGTTGACTAATGTACTTTTATATCAAACTTACTTATCTTTCGTGAGAAAAAAAAATAAAGTGAATTACAAGTTTCAAGAATAATATCTTTCCAAAGCAATACTCTACAAAAGCAATGGAGGCCCCAAATTTAATTTTTCCTAAAGACAAATTTTTAAAATCAATCCCCAAAGTAATTCAATAGCCTATGATTTTTCTTCCAACATCCGAGTCCCAGCTAAATGGGTCGCATGTGGGAGGGAATGTTAATCCAGGCACAGACTTAGCATCTGTACTGATCAGTATGCCACTGTCCATCAGAAAGGAAAAAAAAATCACAGTTCTTCAATACCAATGCAGCAGCTTTAAGTGTGTACTGATATGCAGAATATCGATAGAGAGATTATGGGGCTAAAGTCTACGTGTGCTTTTTGAACCGTGACGTACCAGAATGAGGTTTACTCAAAGAACAGGGTGGGAGGAGAGGGGACAAAGGCTTCTGACTCTAACAAGAGCACATCCGGCTCATGATTTTAAGTTCTAAAAGTTCTCTGATAGTGTGAACTTAGTGGCAAAACTGCCTAAGAAACCGACGCAGTCTGGTGCCAGGAACTCAGTGGCGATGGCTATAATGTATGTAAGGCTGTATTTATTAGAAGAAAATACCAACTTACTGAAAGCTCAGATTAGCAACCGTTCTACCCTAATAGGTACCTAATAAAACTGCCCTTTTCAATTTTTAAGGCAATGAGTACAATTAGAGCCTAGTGCTTAACAAAACAAACGGATTTAACCTTTCAGGGGCCAAAGTCTTACCTTGTAAAAATCTCAAAATAGATGGTTAGTAGGGTAAACGTAAGTGTGAGAGCTCGGACCCAACACGGATCTGTTTTTCCAACTGATTACGTGGAAGGAGTGGAGACACTGAGGCCCGAAAGGACAGGCACAGAACACATGCGGTGAGAGGCGTGTGATGACCCAAACCCGCTTTTAGAGAAGAACCCGCAATCTGGGTTTCAATGTTCCGATTCCAATGACAGACCTGAAAGTTTATAATATTCTCCTGTGGCTATAACCTGTGCTCTCAGTCAAAGATATATTATTGTTCTCAGGAAGCTGACTCACGCCCAGATTTAAGAAATTGGTTTCCAACAAAGCACTCCCACAAAGGACGGATGGCATTCTTCACACGTGGGAGAATTCCGCCTGACAGTAACTGGTAGGATTCATTAAGTGGGAAGCACGGCAGTAAACAGCACGGAGGAGCTTAGCCAGCTGTAAACAGGACTCTTAAAAGAAACATTCCAGGGGGGACAAAAAAAGAAAGTTGTAGACTGAAATCCTCTAAATGCTTCACATAATTAACTTAAAATGATTGAAAACCATATGAAACACACACCTCGTAAAAGTACTCTAAAATACCACAGGTTTAAATCAGAAAAAGGTGTATATAAGAAACCGGAGTGTTTATTACTTTGCATACGTAAAGGATTCCGTGTAATACTCCTGTGTGGAATTAAGAGGTAAGATAAAATACGGCGAGGTAAAAATCTAGGAGGCAAATTTATGGGTTTACACCGCGGCCGCGAGAGCACGTCGACAGACTGCAAACACAGACGCTGTTACTTTTATCATTACCATCCTCTGTATGAGCCTCCTGAGCACCATGAATCCCAATTAAACCATTTGCAGCCGATAAAAGGGGAGGAAGATTCTTCTTGGAGTACAGTATTCTCAACGTCAGCCTGAAGATGCAGCGTCACACGAGGCTGCCTTTGAGGAAGACAGTCGGCCTTTCTTTGCCTTCCCCCAAGCAAATGTGATTACGAAGGATAGATTACTTACAGTGGAAAATAACACAATCCACCCAATCTCGTCTTGCAGTCCACATACTGAATATAGGTAGGATTGCTCTAAAAGTCACAGGTGGGTTATTAAAAAAAAACAAAACACAAAAAAACAGCAGCTCTCAAGCCTGATCTTGTTCATAAACAAAAAATAAAGAGACAGGACCGTGGCAGGCTGCCATCTGAATCTCTGAAAAGTTAGGAAGCGTCATGCCACCTTATGGCTCACGAGAGCTCAGGTATGAGAAGATCCGCCATCTGGTATCCCTCACCCTCCTTCCTCGGCTCCTAACATCAACTGAAACGCTAGCATAGGCCAGTGACTGCACTTCGGCAGGACTGATAAAATAATGAAGAGTCCTTTAATCTACAGGAAACCATTCTAGTCAATTTATAAGAAATATTGCATCCCTTTGTAGGACGTGTAATTATTTTCTATTAATCATGTGCTATAAAGCTACATTATGCGGTTATTCTGTTATCACTGGGAAGGGGCCTGCAGCCAGCTTCTGACAATGTTAGGCAATTACTGACACAAAGCTTCTTTCTCTTCCTGTAGCAATGCCTTTGCGATCCAGAGGTGTAAGGATGCTGGTTGTCTAAAAACAGCGCTCAAATGGGATTCAATATCTGCCACGTGATGGCTTCGAGGCAAAATGAGATGTGGCAGTCAAAGCAAAGAGCCAAACGCCGAGGAATCCGTGGGAATGACCGTGAAGCCGCCCTGAACAGTGGTGATCTAACTCCTGTTTTCAGTTTTCGTACCTTTATCATCGCTTTCATTACTTTCATTGTGTAGTTAAAATTTTAGGCCTAGATTAATAGGTATTAAGCGATAGATTAAAGTGATTGAGTAATAAGGTAGGAAAAAGGCACTAGTTTTGATAGTGTGAAACGGGGACTTTTGGTAGATTACTTACAGTGGAAACCAATACAATCCACACAATCTCGTCTTGCAGTCCACATAGGATATGGAGCCAGCACCACAGTAGACGTATGTCCGTGTTCACTCACTGACTGACCCTCGCTCTGTGCCATGTGTTATTTTACACTTCCAGGAAGCCCAACACTTAACTACTTAAACGCTTTGCAGCGCCATGATTCTCATTTTTCAAGTATGCTAATCCACCTTCAGCTAACCATACGGCAAAGGAATGGTGCCTAGCAGAAACCCGAAATGCCAGTAAGATGCTGTGATGTGCTACTCCTTTCAGAAATGAGTTACCAATCTGTCTGAGAGCAACAGGTGACCGAAAGGCCATTTCTTCAAACATACATCTCTCCTCCAACTATTCCCTGTGGTATTGTCCATTTCTCAAATTGTCCGTACACATGGTCATAGTATGAACATTAGGTCACCATTTAAACCACGAGATCCTTTCTTTAGGTGACCTCTTTCGGGAACTCCCGCCGTCTCCCCACGCGCTGACTGCTGGCAGGGTAGGGGGAGCCACGCGAGGAGGCCACGGGCAGTGCACTGAGCAGCTAGTAGAAGTTCTTGAGCAGCAGAGCAAGCTGACAAAGGCAGTTCCTGAGATGAACAGAGAGGCAAAACTGATGCTGCAGCAATCCAGGTGAGGTGAGGAGGCCTGAGCAAGCGTGGTGATGACTGGCACGGAAGGGGTGGGTGAGCTTGGGAGCAGTTATCGGAGTCGTGTGTTGGCTGGTGAAATACACTGAGTACCAAGGCCACCTTCTACTGAGCCTGATTGGATCTTTCTTTGCCTGACAGGACCTCTGAATCATCAAGAGAAGTCTCCTTTCGTCACCACTTATCATATAAATAGATGCCTGCCAAAAAGGGATTTGATAAAATCCAGCATCTGTTTATGGTAAAAACTCTCGGCAAAAGTGGGAATAGAGGGACTATACATCGGCACAAGAAAAGCCATATGTCACAAACCCACAGCCAAAATCAGACTCAACTGACAAAAACTAAAAGCAGTATCCTTAAGCCTGGGAACCAGACAGAGATGCGCACTTTTACCACTCTATTCAACATGGTACTGGAAGTCCTCGCCACAGCAATCAGACAAGAAGAAGAAATAAGAGGCATCCAAACTAGAAAGAAGTAAAACCATCATTATTTGCAGATGACATGATACTGTATATAGAGAACCCTAAAGATCCCACCAAAAACTACTAGGACTGATAAATGAATTCAGTAAAGTAGCAGAATACAAGATAAATCTCCAGAAAACAGTTGCATTTTTAATCTCCAATAATGAACTACCAGAAAGGAAAACTAAAAAAACAATCCCATTTGAAACTGCATAAAAAACAAACTACCAATTCACCTAGAAATAAATTTAACCAAGGATGTAAAAGACCTGTACTCAGAAAATTATAAGACACTGAAGAAAAAAAAACAGAAGACAATACAAATAAGTGGGAGCATATACTGTGTTCATGAGTAGGACGCAATCACTAAAATATCCACACTACTCAAAGCAAGCTATAGATTCAGTGCAATTCCTGTCAAGATACAAGGGCATATTTCACAGAACTAGACTAGATATTCCAAAAATGTATATGAAATATCAAAAGAACCTGAATAGCCACGGCAATCTTGAGAAAGAACAAAGTTGGAGGAATCCTGCTGCCTGATATCCAACTATACTACAAGGCCATAGTAATCAAAACAGCATGATACTGGCATAAAAACAGACATGCACTACAAATAATACCTTGTCTAAAGAGCTTAAATGCCACCAGCAGAAATAAATATATCGATCTCTTGCAGAACTGGGAGCAAATAATGCCAGTTCTTTGAAGAAATGAGTTCAGTGGAACTTACTCTGAAAGTACTGAGGAGGTTAAGACAGAGCTCTGCAATGGGAGAAACGGTGTGGCAGGCGAAAGGGATAATCCACTGGGTGCTCAGCTCCTTCTCATTCCTGTGGTTATTTTCTCGGACGACCCAGCTCTTACTAACTAGGCATGCGCCGTGGGCAATGCCCAAGTCCTTTCAGGATGATTTTCTGTTTTGTACACCTCACTCGAGACCCCACAATAATCCAGTCACACATTTGATGTAAATCAGTAAGTCCAATTATTATGTATTTGGACCTCATGGAGTGAACGCTGTTGTTACATTTACTACAAAATTTTTGTGTTGAGGGCATTACCTGCCACTGTTTTACTTATTATATAGAGTGGTTGAGGTCAGATAATCAGTGAACATTCTAGAAATTCATGATAATTTTTTTTAAGTAGCCAGTACTGGGACAAAACCTAGATCTGTCCTTTATGATTAAGAGAAGTTATTAGTTCCCCATCTCTCCTTTTTTTAGTTTGGTTTCCAAAAAGCTCAGGGCGGAGTTGGAAGCTCAAGTGCACAAACTCCATTGTATCTTAAGGTTTCCATGGTGGCCATCCTTTTTTCTTTATTTCCCCCCCCCCCCCACCATTATCTTGAGCCTCGAGATTTCCTCACCTCTACAGTGAAGGGCTAGCACCAAGGTTCTGCTAATTCTGACTCTAATTCTTTTTAATAAGTTCAGCATTATTTCCCATTTTAACTGCATTTTCATAACATATTAAACATCTATCTGCCATATGTTAGGCATTGGAGATACAAAAACTTAGGACACACTGTCTACTTCAAGTTCAGAGCTGAGAGAGAGAGACAGTCCCAGCCATGGCCCACATAGGTATGAAGCAGAGAGGGTTAGCTTAGAGATCAGATACGCAAAAGCATATTGCGTGTCTAGAGCAGCATATTGTAGGTATGCAACAGATACTTTTTCTTTTTAAAATCTGTATTGTCCACAGTATTACAGATGCTGTGATATTTTTTAAGTAGCCACTTCCCTCCTTTGCCTCCCTCCACCCAACCCCTGCCCCACCCCAGGCCTTCATCACATCACACTATTGTCTGTGTCCATGGAAGATGCTTATATGCATGTAAATTCTTCGGTTAATCTCTTCCCATGCCCCCACCTCCTCCCTTCCATGTGTCCATGTCTCCGGCCCTATTTTGATCCATTTTCTTCCCTCTCCCTCCCTATTAACTGCTGTAGCAAAAACCAGGGCAACAAAAAATAGAGTATTTTAGAGAGAGCAATCTAAGGCAACCTGATTGTCATGGTCAGCTCTCTGCTCAGCCGAAGGGAATCTGACCTTTAAAGGAATGAGCAGGGATACATCTCAAAGGAGTAACAATGTGCCACGTATGCATGGAGGGGGTTCCTAATTTTTTTTTGGGGGGGGGGAGCGAGGAGGTGGAGGGCATAAACAATCACGGATTTCGAAATTTAGGATTTTAAAAAAATGATCAGCAGAGGGTGTGTTTTTTAGGCGTTTTTGCTGTTGTTTTGCTTGTGGCAAACGCTTGCTCATTCCTTGTAGAATTCAATCACATGCTAGTAGGCCCAGCAAGCAGCAGCTCCCCGGCCTCTCTGACACCACCTCTGTTTCTCCTCCACCTCTCAACCACTGCAGGAGCTCAGCCTGCCGGCCGCCTTCCTGCACACCGTCCTCCTTCACCTGCCAGCATGGTCCTGGGCCACGCCTTCCGCTGGATGCAAGAGAAAAGAGGGAATCACTCATGCAAGCTGTTTGCTAGATGAGTGGGATCCCAGGAGGGAACCGGGGCGTCTGACGTGGTGCTGTCTCCACAGGTTGCACATCTCTCCTCGGGAGAGGTGGGTGTGAGCCAGCAGGTCTGCATGGCCCCTGCCTCACTCGGCTCCAGACGGCAACCTCCCTATTGGCAGCGTAAGAACTAGATGCCCCCACATCCCAGCTATGGCAGCTACCAGTACCATTACCCTCCATTCTCCTCCTCCTTCCGAAAGGCTGCAAAGTGGGCTGGCATGCTGGGAGCAGCCTGCAGCCAGCGCTCTGTCCTACATGGAGGTGTCCTGGTTACTCCCCAGCAGTTGGCTCTGCTATTTGTGGCCAGTGGGTCAGATGGTCACACAGGAAAAACGAAGCTGGAAAGTAACCCGGTGTAGCCCTCTGCCATGAGAGCCCAGCAAGATCCCCTTTTATTTTACTTTCCTGATAGGTTTAGAGCCAAGAAAAGCTCTAGTGACTGACTGAATCTTGGCATTTTCGCAATGAGAAGCGAACAATCCCAAATCGCCAATCCTCTCGGAAAAAGTCACACACAAACGGGAAAAGCATCAATGCCTGGAATTCCGACCGAGGCACACACACTCAAAAACAACAGTGACAACCAAAATTGTAGCAGCTCTTTTACTGTCATTAGTGAACAGTGTCAACCCTACATTTCCCGTCTCTGACTTAATAAAACATTTTTCAAAAAGCTGGAACGCTCAAGCCACACGCCCTCGACTAGATAAAATATTCCAGGATTCCTGACCCTCGTGCTTTCCTGCGAATGCCAGACGAAGTTCATGCCTCTTTCCTGCTGAAGCGAAGCCCTCCTGTCATTAGGTCTCTAAAACTAATTTATTGCTTTAAAAGTAAGAATAGGAATGTGGTTAGCAATTTACCGATGAGCACAGATTGAAAGATAAACTAAGGGAGGATGTAAAATCCAGAACAGCAAGTAGGATAGCATACCAGAGAGGTATGCGGGGCCACAAACATGCCTATAGCTATCCACCCTGGATCCAGCTATTAAAATCATAAAACCTCTCAAACACGGTTCTAGGGAAATACTGTTAAGGATGAGAAGATGTCCCTGTTGAAGGTGGTAATACAACTGAAATGCAAACTGGTAAGAGAATTTAGCACGATTTTAAGCAACCCAATTCCTTAAAAAAAAAAATTAAAAGATTTTCTACTCAAAAATGATCCCCCCCCCCCTATCAAATGAATCTGAAACCAGGCCTTGTTTCAGAGTTCATTCACTAATAAGGCAGTTGTCATTAATATGACAAATCCCGGTTTTATTCACCCCAGAAAAAGTGCTCCATTTGGGATGGGGGTGGGGGGTTTCTAAATCTCCACTGAACTACTCAAGTATAGAAAGTGTTTATTTTAACACATTAAAAAAAAAAAAAAAAAAACAGCAGCAAAGCTTATGAAAAGAACTGCACAGAAAACTTTTTTCTCGCTTTTTAGGCAAGCTTTTTTGGCTCGCTTTTTTAGGCAAGCAGGATTTAGACTTATTAGCAGCAAGGTTCAAAGGTTAAAACTAAGAAAACGTGGGACTCTCCGAAGGAGGAGCAGGCGCAGCCAGGCATCATGTGACAGCCGCTATTGGAAAATGTTAAAAAGGCAAAGGGGGGAGAATGGGGTATGTGTCCACTCTTCTTCCTTTACGGTAGCATTTGATGTTCACCAAAAATTCAAAAAGAAAGGCTAAGATGTGTGCAACTCTCAGAAGAGGCCCCAAATAAATAAATCAGCCCCAGGCTGACGGGGCACAGCTGACACCCATCGCGGCTTCCTCGCAGAGACAGAAGAAGGCTGCATTTAAAAATGAAACCACATCTCTGCAGTGAATTTCAATGAAGACAGCCTCGTCGCAAACCAGTGAGATCTTTTCCTGTCACTACACTTATAAAATTAAAACGCTCCTTATTATAATGTGTGCCATTTTATTTCATGATTCATTTAAATGTTTATTTTTACGGAATGAACACATTTTTCTTAAACTATCTTGTGTTGCCTTTTTTTTAACGAAAGTATTTTCAGAACTTACAACCTTCCAGAAGGCAAGGCAAACAGAGGTAATTAAATGTTGCAAATTATACATCGGTTAATTATTAAAAGCAAGTTATATATCTTTAAAATCCTTTAAAGGGTGTTATTAGAAAAGTTGTGGCTTTAATTTCTTTGTAAAGTATACATTTTCTATGTCTCCATCAATATTGTGTTAGACTCCTTAAAATGTATTCTTCCTTATGTATACAATTTTTACATTTAATTCAGAATGATGAAAAAAATCTCATGAGTAATGCTAATATTTTATTGACATGAGATACGAAAGGAATAGCCTATGGCTGGATTTAAAGTTGGATTTACGACATCATTTTGATTGTGCACATTGCTGCAATTACCTGCACCACTCATTCTGAGCCACTAGATGGTGTAACAAATAAATTAAAATAGTAACATTGCATTCCATCATCATGACATCTGAATATAACTCTGAGGAAGACTAAACAAATTTCTAGGCATATAACAATGCTAGTGATTTCTATACTAATTCTACTTTTTAAAATATATATATATGATCAGCTCTACTTTGATCTAGAAACAAACTCCTTTGAGCAATTTTTCACTCTCTCCTTCTCAGGGCCTTGAGTTCTGAATTCACAGTAATGCCAAGAATTTAAATTGCTGTCATCATTCACATATTAAGTGAACTTAGGATATTAACTTATGGTCTATGTTTGCCAAGTTTTGATAAAAACTGGAAGGCCAAACCAAATAGAAATTTAGTGTCCAGAGATTCCAATCTGAACTTGCCCAAAGCAAAGTGGAAGAGTCATTCTTCACAAACATATACTCACCCTTAAAGCAACCAGCCAACCAACTGCCAGAACACCCATCCATGGCCCAGAATCAGTCCAAATTCCTTAGTGGGAGAGCTCCGTGTCCTTTACTCTCACCCTCACTGAGATCTCTCTGGTGGATCCCACTAGCTCCACAGCTGGGTAAACACGGACAGTCACTCAGCCAATGGCGGTGAAGTGTGGAACAGCCCCTGCTGGACCACCACTAACCAGGGCTCCACAATCAGGCTTCACAGATAAAATTACAATCTCCACAAAATGTTTTACCTCCCCGGGAATCCTGGACACAGATAAGCTTATCTTTTTAATTTCATATTAACAGGAAATGGTTTCGAAGGCAATGGTAGGACTGAGACCCGCCCGTGGGAACGCTGCCTGCTTCACAGCCCATCCTGGAGGCTGGCACTCCGAGGCTTTCAGCAGCAAAGACAACCTGGTTCAGAGAGAAGACTTTAAGAACAGACCTGGGCTTCGTGAGTTTCACATTTTACCATCTATAATGATAAAAGCGTAATATGCTAATTAGACCAGACATCCTTCCGGATGAAGCCGACGCTGCAAAGGAAGCCTGGGGTCCCCAGTGCCTGCTGGTGGCCAGAGGGAAGCCTGGGTCCTGGGTGCCAGAGGGAAGCTGATGCCAGAAGCCAGGGAAAGGAAAGCCTACTCTTGCATGAATTTCATGCATCGGGCCTCTAGTAGGAATATAATGGCATCTGCCATTTGCTCCGCTAATATGAGATTCCAAGTGAAAGCTAATCAACCTTTTAATTTTATATAGAACTGCAGCTAAATTGGTGAAAGAAGCTGTGAGCTAAGTAAATTTGAGGAATGATGCCAAGGAAGTTTGTCAAGAACTGAAACTAGCCTGGCTGGTATGGCTCAGTGGTTGAGTGGCGACCTATGAACCAGGAGGTCACGGTTCGATTCCTGGTCAGGGCACATGACCAGGCTGTGGCGATTGCCATTGTGGGGCAAGCTGATCAATGATTCTTCTCATCATTAATGTTTCTCTCTCTCTCTCTCTCTCTCTCTCTCTCTCTCTTCCTCTCCTTCCCTCTCTGAAATCAATAAAAATATATACTTTTAAAAAGAACTGAAACTAATCAGTTTGGTTCCTATATTAAGTAATTAACTTAAAAAACTGTTGTCTTAACTCAGGCAATCAAGTGCTTAATATAGGCTGAAGGTGAGAGTTGTGATATGGCCATCTAGAGCTTCCCAGAACTGAAAGTGCCTTTCAAAAATATATATTAAAAAAATCTCACACTAATGAGCAGAGGACTGAGAAATAAAACATAACTCTTAGCTTTGGGTACCTCAACCAGCAATTATCACAGTTGGCTATATATATTTACTCACCAAATATTTCCCCCAATAATCTACAAGTGGTCATATCATATTTCTTTTGCATTCCTGGTGTTTAGAATGGGACCTGGCCCATTACAGGTACTTTATGGTAGTTTCAAATTAAACACAAGGATGAGAAGAAGCGGGAGAGAGAGGGAGGGAGGAGAAAAAAAGAGAGAGGGATGGAAGAAGGAAGGTACAAGCACAAGACAAAAACAGCAGAAAACTCTGCGCTGGAAGTCAAGATGCCTTGTGAAGTACAGGCTCTGGCACTCTCTTGACCCAAGTCCCTTACCTGTAAAAACCACAAACAGACGATTCCTAAGATCCCTCACTCAATCGTTCTATGACGCTCTGCTATGATTTTATGCACTAGCCAACAAATGTTAAAAGTCTCTTCTGTATCTAACAATCATAGCATCTTTCTGAAAAGTCCAAAATATTTCTCTAATCAAGAAACCGCCTTAAATTCTGACACTTGTGATTTATACAACATTTTCACACTTTAGTTTCCATGTGTCATCTGTTTCTAAAATCGCCTCATAAAGGAGACTGAAGGAGGTATTTTTTAACACCCACACAATAGTAGGGAAAGTTAAAACGTGAAGATTAAGGGGGCTCACTCACGTCACCAGAAGTGTGATCACAAAAAGAAACTTTTAGATCGAAGGACAGAAAGATTTTGAATAATCCGGTATCTTAAAGAGGCACAGACATGGTTTTTCATATATAAAGATGAGTTCATGCAACATACTTTGCTACTATGTTTATGAAAACAATTATGTTAAACTTAAAGAATTACCTAAACCCGTCTGAGTAGAAAAGCACTGCTCCTAAATTGTCGGAACACCCCACGTATTTACATAAAGATGAAAAGCTTATTCTATAAACACGGTGTTTCCAGTAGTGAATGGCAGGCAAAATCAGAATAAGCACACAGAAGAATAAAGAGGAAGAGGAAAGAAAAACATAATAAATAACCTAATACCTTACAATGTGAACTTGCACAGAAGTATATTGTTTCTGGGGAAGGCCGTGCGGATGGGAGCCAAAGGCTCAAGTGATAGGTAAACACACGGCTAAGTTGAATCCTGTTATCTGATTGTGTTTAAATTTTGATTATATTTCACTTGACAAAATAATTAATTATTGTGAACTCCCGATTGTTAGCAAGGACCTAGAAGAACTCCGATTGGCATTTTCCCCAGGGTTGCGATCCAAATGCATGACAACCTAGTTGTGTATTCGCCCTTTACAGCTATCATTCTCCGTGTCTTCTTACCTTGCTCAGAATGTAAATCACATCCCCACGTTTAAAGGACAACTCGTCAGAAAGAGAACCTGTGCAGTCCCACAAACCCTGGTAAAAGTTAGCGTAATCGGTGCTCTTGTCTCCTAGGAAGAAGAGAGAGAACACAGGAGTTAGAGCTTTCATGCCGGAAGGGGTCACCCCAAACCACCCCAATATTCTAAACAATTCACTCCTAACTCAGAAAAATTTTTATTCCCTCCGTCTAAGAATCCTATTTCTACTATCATCTAATGAAGGACCATTTTCCAAAAGACCTGATGTTGAATGTCTGTTTTTTCTCTTTCTCTCCTTTTGTTGTTCACCTGAAACCTGTAATTGCACTGTTTTCTCATCAAACCAGCACCTAAAAGTTACTTCCCACTTGTTTTACAGATGAACCCCAGCCCCTGGCAACACGCTTTGAAGATGAGACCCACGCTGCATAGTGAGCAACAGTCACGAGACGTGAGAAACACACTGTGTGCGAAGTAGCTGCCTTTACAGAATCGGGGCACTTCAGACAAACAATGGTAACAAAGAAGCTAAGGTACAAATCCAACCCAAACGAGGCGACGCTTTTTCAAAAATCCTAAAACCGAAAGCTAGTTTCAGAAAAAGAATAAAGTGGAAATAATACAAAGGGTAAGTCCGGCTCTTCTCTCTGGGGACTTTTGGACCCAAAGCCTCTCCAAGTCATTTTACAAATATTTTAGCAACTTCGACGTTGTCCGTGCTGAAGCTGCATTTCTCAAGATGCCTGTCATCCCTAGTTTAGGACATTAGGCTCTGAATAAACATGCAACATACACTGGAGTTATCAGCTCATCCTTCTAACAGCATAAGCACAATGGATGTGATGCGCTCAAGCTGCCATACAGACCATTAGCTGATTGATTATTTAGCGCTCCCCGCTCTGTAATACCACAATAAACCGGGTAATAAATGCTTTGTCACTGATACAATGTGGCTCTCCTGAAACACAGCACAGAGTTAAGTACACTGGGTGCTTCTGTTACACAGAGAACGGTTTCCTGTTTTTAATTTCATGATAATTGAGTTTTGATGAGTTAACGCAGAAAGAATGCAAGCGAAGAGAATGCAAGTAACATCGCAAAGATGTCCGTGTGTTCACTAACCAGGCAGAACATATATGGGCTGACAACTTCCATCATGGAGTGTCATCTTTGAATTCTGAGGGGATAACTGGAGACATGCTGGATCGAGGTTGTCAGCCCGGTTTTGTTAGATGGCTCTCAAACAGCAGGCTCGCTGGCAATTCCAACGCAACCAGGCACATTAGCATGTCATTAGGGCGTTCGTCTTATGACACATGGTCTGCGATATGTAAAAAGTGCTAGGTTCATTCGAAATTTTTAAAATTCTCTGGAACAGTGGAAATATTTTTTAAAGCCACGGAGAGAATCTGAACAATAGGGGGTCTGCATATTAGGAAGTAAGATGCTACTTTTCAATTATACTTAATTTTAAGAAAATAAACAAGGACTAGAATACACAACCTAGTAAAATCCTCCTATGAATATTTTTTTTCCTCTCGTTTTCTAAGAATTAAAACAAAGAGAGGGAGGGAAGGAGGGAAATGGGAGGGGGGAGGCAGGGAGAGGGGGAAGGAGGGCGGCAGAGAGAGACGAACCTTGTTGACCTCTCCGCTCTAGCATTTGAGCACCCATCACAGCTACCAGCAGGGATGTGCACAAGCCTGGGGATCCAACCAAGAACTAACAATGCCGTGTCCGCCTTCATTACATTCTCCCCTAAAGCGTATCTGAAGTAAATTCCATAAATGGACACTAGAGGGCACTCTGGCCGGACAGATCACTCCAAACATTGTCAATTTTTTTTTTTTTAGAAAAAAATTACTTAATAATAAAGTGACTGATTTCCTTTAAAAACCACTTATTTAGACAAATAGAGATTTAGAAGCCGAAACATCCTAGTCAGATTAAATCAACTGCTAAATGGGTCAAATGTTGCGCCCCATGCAGTCCGTCAGTGTCAGTTTAAAAGTCCAGGAATTAGAGCGGAGATAGGATGACATCATTTCACATGCATGGCCCTCCCCCACCGTCACTGGCCAGGAGGTAAAGAGGATCTAAATAGTTGGGGCTCCTGTGTGTCCCCCACGCTGCTCAGCCTTAGGCTTGATCCAAAAAGGCTGAAGAAATGAAACTTGGGCTAAAAACTAGAACAGGAGTGGTGGCTGGGCCAGAGCCTGCCAGCAGCCTCCCCAGCTGTGTAGCTCGCTGCCTGCTCTTCCCTTTTTCACACTCTCTCCCAACAGTTTCTCATTCAATAGGTTTTCAAAAGGTGGGAGGAAGGAAGGAAGAAAAAGAAAAGTATATGATCATTTCTAATGCGCAATAATCCTCATCACTTTGGGGTCTCTCCTCCCCTCGATGCGCTTGGTGAAACTCCCATTAACACTAATGGGAGTTGCAGGAGCACAGGAGGGGCGCGGAGACCCCCGCCGTGTGCAAGATGCATCTCTCCCTAGATGTGCATCAAGAGCATTTCATTAACTCTCACTGCCGTGGTGGAGGCAGCCGGGGAAGGATCCCGGAGAAGGATGCATGTTCCTCTGCGCTCTCTGGAACCTGGGTGATGCTGTTACCCAAAGACCAGCCTCATTTCTGGGCCCCGTAGGTGAGCTCCGCCGAGGACTACTAAGCTGTGTGTGCCACGTGCTGCACGGGCCTGCCCTGTACCGTTCTCTCTGTTTCCGCTGGACGAGCTGCACAGCCGCTGAGGAGAAAGAGTGGTCTCCTCCGGAAGGCAATGCTCAGATCCGCGGCCTCAATTCTAGACATGAATTTAGGGCTTGTCTTGTTCCTTGCTGCTCTGGTTTACTTTTTAAAATTTTAATTGTGGTTCCACAGACACCAAGAAGTTGTGCCTGGTTGTGGCCTCAGAAGCACCGTGGGCTCACGGAAGTAACCCTGCTCACCTACACTCCGAAAACGCATCCAGGGGAAGTATGTTTTTTAAAAAGCAACAGGACACGGGGTGAAGCATCATGTCATAAACCACAGTTAGGCATCCGTTCTGAATACAATCTGCTCAGCTGTCTTTACCGCAAGGATTGGTTTTTCTATCCCATCCACGTCATGATCTATGTTTTCAAAATTACCACACACACACACACACACACACACACACAAAATCATCTCATTATTTATGCTTCTTGTCCTGAGAGGCACGAATGGTTAAAAAAGAAAGAAAGAAAGAATCTAAATTAGCCAGCCTGTGACAGATGTAAACAATATACTTGGCTCCTGATTTTTCAAAAATACAAAAACAGGTCATTGGGCATGAAGAGCAAAATTATTATGAAACTATAAACTAAACGTTGAAGAGATACTTTTGCAAAAAAAAATGAAAAGGTTTTCCACATGATGACAATGGATGAAATATACAATAATAAAATAATGTAGAACCTCTCCGTGAGTGGTATAAGTTAAAAAACACCTTTAGAAAGTTGCTCAAAAAATGGAATCTTTAGGACACGTATAATAATAACATAAGCAAGATGCAGAAGCATGAACAGGAAAGAACTCGTAAGGAATCCATGATTAATTTTGTTTTCACTTACGTGTTTTACATTAGCCTGATTTTTTTCTTTTTTGATGAAATCAGTCAATGTGAGAAATATATAACATTCTTGAGCAAGGTTAGAAGTTCACATCACGCGATGCGCAACAAGATAGTAATACCCTTGTCAGCTCGCTGCCCTGCACGGCAAACAAACTTCTAGGGTTACCTCCTAGCCGGCCCCGGGGAGCAAAGGTCGCGGCGACACGAGAGCATGGAGACTGTTGCTTGAAAAGAATTTCATGTCACCAGAGATAAGAATTATTGCAGTGCTAATTTATGGCTATTGCACGAGGAACTGGACCTACTGAACGCATTCCTCGGAGGAAAGCCTGATTTTTTTTCCCCCTTCCCTCAGAGGCAAACATTTGGGAGGTAGTTACTACCAAAGGGTTTGGAAAAAAATACAAGTGCTTTTAAGCCAAAATACATATCTTCGTTGGAAAGACTAGTTATACGTGCCTTCCTTCTACACCTGCATTGAAATCTTGAACGAGGAAGCGACGTGCTTTCGGCGGAGGCCTTGTGACACACAATAAAACACATCTCCTTAAGTGACGAGTGAGCGCGGTCCTCCGGGCTTCCCCGCGCCTGTGTTTTATGGCTGCGCTGCACGGGGCCTGCGTGCTAACAGCTCCTGACTCCGGCCTCACTTCCTTTCTGACAAAAGCAAACCCCAGCCTTCCGCAGCAACCTGCTCCTGCCTTCCTGCTGGGGCTGGAAACCGGGCCGCGTTTCCTTTCCACATGTCGCCGTCGGAAGGACTCTGGAAAGCGACTTCCTGAACACACACTCCTTGTCCACCCTGCCTCTGACAGTTTGAAAGAGTGATGTATGGACGGATCAGAGAGGGGAAGGTGACCCCGGCTACAGCTCTCACCGGACATGGGACGAGAGGGCAGGCCTTGCCCCGCTGACATGTGGCTACGAAGAGGCTGGGGTCCTGATAAGACGCTGTCCTTCTCTCCTGTCGTGTGAAATAACTGCTGGCTTTATCAAAACTCACCTCATGCTTGTGCCACAGACAGGGTGTATCTCCCGCTGTTTGGAAATAACAAACAGCAAGAGCAGCTGCCCGTACCATGTGATTCCCTGCACAGCACATGTGGTTATTTTTCCAGCCTCGGCCCTAATTAGTGCTTGGGGCGGCGTGGCAAGGGGACATGGATAAGGGGACCCTCCCTCCCAGACTTGTCGGCCACTGGTGTCCTTCTGCGGTTTTTGAGCTGCTGTCACTGGACTCTGGCATTTCTTACCCAGTTCGTTTGCTTTCCGTGTTAATCGTATGCAGTGAAGATATGCATGGCCAACATTTAAACAGGCTGCAGATCAATTAGCGGTCTTAAGTTTATCTGATTTTTATCAAAGAAGACAGAGCTGCGGGTCGATTGTCAGAGCCTGTGTCAAGTTGACCTTTTCAGAGATGTCTACATTGCCAGTCCCCTGGGCAACTTGTTGTCCCCTGTTAGTCTCTGAATGGCAGAAGTCTGTTCTGCTCAGGCACAAAGTATACACAGATGTCTATATTACATTCTTATAGGTTTGACAGCGACTGCATGTTGTATCTATAAGCTGTCCTTTAGCAGTGACACTTCCTCAATGATGATAAGCTAATTTATGCAACTAAATCTCCTTTGTGCAGAAATGAAAGCTAATTGAGTCATTACAAAGTAATTCAGGAAGGAATACCTTGTATAAATTGGCTTACTTTATAAATCCTTCTCAAGTGGTTTTCACGCATCCTAAATGGGGCTAAGCAGCTTCTCAGCCATAAGATATCCAGACCGAAGGAGCCCACCTTGGGGAGCTGTGGAAACGCCTTCGGAGCACGAGAAAGTGAACACAGCCAAGACAAGCACCCTCAGGAGGCTCCGCGGCCAGTACCTGTGCTGGAATGACTGCTGTCCTGACTCATCTTCCTCTGTTCCTCCACTTTCCCGGGAGCAGCATCCTCTTCCTCGTCTGTAAATAAACAACATAGACAGCTCACTGAAGGGTTTTCTCCGGATAACAGTACAGGACTCACCCCATCTGAAGAGCAAAATTAAAAGTTTGTAATATACAAAGATTCCTTTTCAAAGAAGGAAACCATTCCACATTCATATTCCTTTTTTCAATAATCTAAAGCTAAACAAATAAACCTCCAAATAGCAACCTTACCGGTTGGCTTAATAGAATATGAGATATGTATCAGTGCTTCATTGTCTTACATACTTACAGAAACTCATCTGGGATGATCTCAGATCCAGAAAAGCCCTGACATCCAGTCAAATGATACCCAGTACGACACAGACAGCATTAAACTGGGAGAGGAGAACCACAGATAAAACCATGGCCCCTAAAACATCATCATAGCACAGAGGAATGTGTGATGTAAAAATCATTTATTGAGTATCACAGACTTCATAGGTCGAATCACGTGATCTCAGAGAACAACACTAACAGGCTCCTTACCCTTCAAGCCCTCCCATCCCCCCATTAGACCGGGAACCTGCTATGTGCCATACCCTACAGCACATGAAAGATTTCATAGCTAAATACTTCTTCATTCCTCATTTTTCAGGTGACTAAGCTGAGACTGGAAAAGGTGAAGCAATTTCTAATTTTTGTTATTCAAACTCAGGATTGTGAACATAAGTCCATGTCCCCCATCGTGCACACATCAAGAGCCTTAGCTATTTCCACACTCTCCCACCACATGGTCTCCAATCACTGGAAGGAATATGGTAAGGTGAGATGAGAACAGTTTTTGACAAAGTCAATAGATTAGTTAATTCCTTTACATCAAAGAAGCGTTTATTACATTACCACTTTCCTCACCTAAGGATTTATATACAACTTAGAAATATTCAAAGCAGGGCATCTGAATGAAATGGTATGCAAAAGAAAAAGTGGGTTCAAAAAGGATAACTTCACAGAAAAAAGTCCAAAACTTTAAAGAACATAGAAATATAACTATTATGACTATTGAATAATTCAACCAGTAACTCTTCACTGAGTATTCACTACATGCAAGAGACAGATTCTGCCAGGGAGGTAAGGACGTAAGGAGCATCTGACAACTGAGAGGGTCAGACGACAGAATCTAAAGGGAAATGGGACGGGGCATAAACCTGGCATGTGAGGCCCAGGCATGGAGGAGGGCAGAGAAGAAAGCACCCCACGGGGGAATACCATGAAGGCTCTGAGTGAAGGAGAGACTCTGCATGAGAGCTGGGAAGGAGAAAATTTCCAGACAGAGAAGCATAAACAAAAGAACAAGACGCCACCGTATTCATTTAGCTGAAGAACGTGGCACTCAGAGGGAGAGTGTCGGATGGCAGACAATGCGGGGAGTTGAGGCCCATCGTTGAAGGGCCATGAACGTTCTGCTGTGGACTTTAGACTTGCACTTGGTGGGCAATATGAGCCTCAGAAGATTTCTGAGCAAAGGAAAGACAGGACTGAAGTTATGCTTGAGGAATGGTCATCAGATCCCACTGTGTTAGATTCTGGAGGACGGGGGTGGGGGTGGGGAGAGATGCTCGGAGTCTGGCCGAGGGGAAGGAAGTGCTGAACTGAAAGGGCAGAGGAAATGGAGAGGAGATGGCCATGAGGGGTAAAGGAACTAGGATTGATAAACTGTGAGCCTGACTGGAGGTGGAGGGCTACAGGGGGAAAGAGAGCAGCTGAGGATGGCTGAGGTTTTGAGCTGAGTGAACTGAGAAATGGGACATCATTACGAAAAGGGGAAGAGCCGAGCTAAGCTATTTTGCTGAGGAAACACAAGGAGTTGTGTTTCTGACATGAGAGATTGAATATGCGGGTGGGGCGACCCAGAGGAAATGTCGGGGGCAACTGGAGAGGTGGGTAGAAGGGTCAGGATGGCACATGTAAATGTAGAAGACGATGCAAAGTTTAAAGTGGTGATTAATAAAAATCAACATTTAAATCAAGCTTGGGAACTGCTGTGCTTATAAGACAACTACAACTGTTTCAAATTTTTGTAACTCAGTTCAAACAAAATAATAAAAGCTCCAACATAAGGAATAGCTGGAAATATTTGGTAGCTTATACATAGTAAGTTGAACCTAACACTGGTAATTTAATATTGTTCAGTCAAGTAGTAATCCATACTAATAATCTGTACTAATAAAAGGGTAATAAGCAAATTGGTCATGACACCCTCATAGTCGTGACCAGATATGCTAATTAGTCACAACCAGTATGCAAATTGACCATCACTCCAACACACAAGAAGGCTGCCCCCATGTGGCCACTGCAGGGGAGGGCAGTTAGGGATGACCCGGCCAGCTGGGGAGGGCAGTTGGGGGCTATTGGGCCAGGAGGGGAACAGTTAGGTGTCCATCAGGCTGGCAGGGGAGTGGTTAGGGGGTGATTTGGCTGGCAGGCAGAAGTGGTTAGGGAAAATCAGGCAGGCAAGCAGGCGAGCGGTTGGGAGCCAGCAGTCCTGGATTGTGAGAGGGATGTCCAACAGCCTGCTTAGGCCCGATCCCACCAAACAGGCAGTCGGACATCCCTCGAGGGGTCCCAGATTGGAGAGGGTACAGGCTGGGCTAAGGGACACTCCCCACCCCAGTGCACAAATTTTGTGCATTGGGCCTCTAGTTAATACATAAAAGACCTAATAAAATGTCTCTCCAACAACAGTTCTCATTTTTGCCAAACCTCAAGGACTAGCTACCACACTAGCCTTTCGGGTGTTAGTAGTGTTTTCATCAAATTTTAATGATATTAGGGACATTTACAGTCATTTAGCCTAACCTACCATATTTTCTGGCGTATAAGACGACTAGGCGTATAAGACAACCCCAAACTTTTGAGAAGATTTTCCTGGGTTAAAAAGTCATCTTATATGCTGGAAAATACGGTACTCATTTTACAGGTAGTAAATATTTTTGAAGGTGAGAGAAACTCTCCTTACTTTTCACACTTGCTCTTCCCCCAATACTCCCTCTCTTCCCATTTGGTCACAAATGCAATAAGTAAGAAGTAAATTCAAAAATAGTTAAGGGCACTTGTCCTCAATCGAAAGCCAAAACCCCCTCAATATAGGAAGCAGCATTCTTGGCTCTTAAGGAGAGACTATGGGATTTAGACGCACCACCCAAAGTCAATGTTGAGAGATCACAGTAAGTAATTATAATAATTAAATGAAAACTTGGCTCTTAGCAAAATTAACAAGTTGGAATTTATTACTATGAATGCATTCTTATTTTAGTAAATTTTAAGTGCCTATCATATGCACAGTGTATTTTTAAATTACCAGAATATTAAAAATATGTACTTAAATATTAATATTTACTATAAGTATATAAATTGAAATCCATGTGAGATGCTTAATAAGCAGTATTTTAGAGGATCAGATGCTCATTAAAAACACTTCACTTTGAACCTAGGACTGATATTTTTAGGTCAAAGCCTTCTGTATTTCATATAGTAATTTTTTTCTTCACAATGTTTAAACAACTCATTTCATCTTGATCTAACTATAAAACAGCTTCCATATAAACAACAACAAAATCAAATCTGGTGTGTGTGTGTATGTGTGTGTGTGTGTGTGTTTTAATCTTAGTGATAAAAAACTCAGATTGAATCTTGGATAGAATATGGTACAAGGGAGATGTTCAATGAATACTGAGTGAACAGATGGATTCAAAAATCATGAAAATAAATTCTACTATATGCATTTATGAACAGAACACCACTCAAAAATACATATAAGAACAAGTGACTAAAATTCTAGATAACAATCACCTTAACAATATATTAAAAATAGAAACACATGTTTTATTTAGGTTTATTATTAAACATATTTTATTTTGGTTTTGAGGCATGATGTCATTATACAATAGTAATTAATACCTCAAATAGTCAACGTTTGTGGGTTAATATATTCCATTCAACACTTTAATAACAGTAAACAAAAACAGCTCAGCTATGCAGTAAAATCCATCAAACACACAGATGGT
>PVJC01020649.1:9992-29165 GCA_004026665.1 Murina feae
AGCTCTCAGGCCCCCAGCCCCACAGGGACGGGCACAGGGAGTGAGGGGCGTGTCCAGACCCTGGACAAGACCCTTGGACCTCACCCTCGGAGGGGACACCAGGCTGTGGCAGGGGAGGGGGTGGGGGAGGAGCAGCGCCCTGGGAAGAGCGAGGTCATTGTAATCCACCGAGTTATTGATTCATTTAAAAGCATTTTCACTGATTTCCGAGAGGAAGGGAGAGAGGGGTGGGGGGGAGGGGGAGAGAGAGAGAGAGAGAGAGAGAGAGAGAAACATCACTGATGACAGAGAGTCCTGGACCGGCTGCCTCCTGCACGCCTCCCACTGGGGACGGAGCCTGCAACCCCGGCCTGTGCCCCGACCGGAATGAACCCTGACCTCCTGGTTCCTAGGTCGCCGCTCAGCCCCTGAGCCCCGCCGGCCGGGACTCTTGTTGTGGGGCACGCTCCCTTGGCGCCCTGCGTCCCCCCACACGGCCGCACAGCCATGTGGCCCCCACGCTGCACTGGGCTGATAGATGCAGCCATCCCGAGCGGGGCTGGGCTGCTGTATGTGGGATGGAAGTCGGACACTCTCCCCTCCGCGTCCGCTCCTCTGACCCCTGCACTGCTTTCGGCACCGGGTGGGGGGCAGTGGGCCGCTAGGACCGGACGTCACTCCGCGCACACGGACCTCTCGCGCTCCCTGTGCCAGTCTCAGAAAACGCAGACCCCACCCCAGAGCCCAGGTATCACGCAGACCCCACCCCAGAGCCCAGGGGGAAGGGGACCCCGTTTCCATCGGGAACACGGGGACCCCTGACCCATCCTGGAGCCCCCACCAGCCCTCCGCCCCTCCCGCCCGGTTTGATTTCTACTTAAGGTTCTGTGGCCTGGAGCCTGGGGCACCCGCTATGCTAATGATCATGCATATTCGATAAGCGTGTCAGCGTGAGGCTGGCTGCGAGCTGCAGGCGGGTAATGAGCCCGGCGGGGGTCCCGGGCTGCGCCATGATCCGTCACAGTCCGGGGTGGCCAGGGTGTGGGGGCCACGGGCACTTTGGCCCCAGGAGGAGGTGGGCCGTGGGCCTGGTCCTGGAGGCGTGGTGGGGGGCGGGGCTGAAAGGGGGTTTTCACTGCGCAGGGAACGCCTGGGGTTCCGCGGGACGCCGTCTGGGAAGTGCTGCCCACACACGGGATTCTCCTCAAAACGAAGGGGAAATGCCCTCCCCCCCCCCGATGGGCGGCCTTGGAGCTGGGGGCCTGGGTCCAGTGGGTGGAGGTGCAGGTGCCCAGGTGGACTTGGATTTCGGGGGAACCACAAGCCACTTGGTGGGGTGAGGGTGGCCCAGGATTGCGGGGCTCACAGACCCCAGCGAGACGGTTCCTTGTGTATCTGAGGTCGCTGGTGCTGGTGGCCCAGGTTTTCCCTGGCGCCCTGGACATGGTGGTCGGTCCAGCCACCAGCACCCACTCAGGGCTCCGGTGGAACTGGGCCTGAGGCGAGAGGCCCTCCCTCGGCAGCCATGGGGCCAGGGTCCCCGAGGCCCCGTTCCGGTCCCTGAGGCGTCCCATGTGCCTGAGGCCTGCCCAGCGGGTGCGGGAGGCGGTGACAGTGGTGTGGGGGGAAAAGCCCCCCCACAGGGGCTGCCAGGCTTTGGTCTGGGGCTGACCCTCCCAACCCTCCCGCCCCGCTCGGCTGCTGCCCTGGCCGCAAGCGTCTGGGTTCCCTCCGCCCAGGACAGCGCGTGGGGACGCCTCCCCCCTCCCCCAGCTCTGGCCGGAGCCTGTCCGTGGCCTGGAGGACCTGTGCGCCGCCGGGCCCCACTCTCCGGGCCACCGAGGGCCTGGCCTGGGTGCCCGGCGTGGGCAGCGCGAGCGGGAGCCCACCCACCGGCGGCAGCGGGGCCTCCGTGCAGGCGCCACGAAAACGCCTCGGCCGCTGCCGCGGGCCGGAGCGGGCGGGTGCCTGCAGCCGGTGCCGGTGATCCGTGGAGGCCGGGAGTCTCCGGGAGAGAAATGTGGAAGCAATTACCGCGAGGGCCGTCGCTGGGCAATTCCCTCCGAGACGCGGGGGCCGGCGCTCGGCCCGCTGCGCGGCGCCCTAATGAAGCAATTAAGGCGAGGGTCCTCCGCCTTTGATCTCGATGGGGTAATTTCTACAAAAACATCGCCGAGTGATAGATACCCATAACTCAGGGGCCTTAATTGTACTTAATTTGTTTGGAATACGAATGTGCATTTAATTAGAGCCCAGCCCGGCCCGCAGGCCCCGAGAAGGGCTGTCAGGGGGAATTAAGACCCGGTTTGCTTTCAAAGTCGCTGGTTTCTATCAGGCAAGGACAGCGTCCTCAGCAGAAGGTTAGAGATAATTAGGCCGCGAGCTCCGCCCGAGAGCAGAGGGGTGGGAGCCGGGGAGGCTGGGGGGTGGGTTGGGGGCACGCAGCGGGCCTGGCCCATCCGGGCCCAGGACCTCAGCGCCGGGGGCTGGACACTGCGGCCCTCAGTGTCCCGTTGCAGGGGACCTGCGTCTCGGCCCGCTGGTCTCTGGTGAATTCCGGCCTCCGGGGCACACAGGAGATGCGGAGCATGACCCAGGCCGCCCCTCAGATGAGAGCCGGGGAAACCGAGGCACGAGGCGGGAGCCTGTTGGAGGCCACATGGGACGCTGCCGTAGGACGATGGCGCTGCCCGGTCAGGATCTTTCCTGCCGGCGTCCATCAGAGCTGGCCAGTGGGGTGTCGCCTTGCCTGGCTGGGGGTGTTCGGCTGCCTGGCCGTGGACGTGGGGACAGTGCTGCGGGTGATCCTGGGTGAGGGCGGGTCCAGCCAGCAAACTTGACCGTCACCCCCAGGCGCAGTGTGGACAGTGAGGAGGGGACGGAACCATCCACCCCGACAGCCTGGGACCTGGCCCGGGGCAAGCGAGGTTTGTGCAGGGACCGTGGGGATGACACCGCCATCGCTCTGTTCAGAGAGCCCGGCCATGGGGCGGCCGGGAGGGGTGGGAGGGGCCGGGTCCATGCAGAGTCGGGGAGAAAGAAGTCCTCTCTCTCTCCTAGTCTGAGAGTTACAGCACATGCGGACACATGTGCATAATTGCACGTGTGACAGCAAACATGTGAAAAGCACGCACATGCACACAGATGCACAGATGAGACAGGCACCCACCTCCCCCCATGCACACACTCAGGAATGCACACACTCAGACATGCGCACACAACATGCATGACACACACATGCACAGCACACACATGGCATGCACTTGCACACACACAGATGACAGAGGCACCCACCTCCCCCCACATGTGCACACACATGCACGCACACACACCCTGCACATGCACACAACACACCTGGGGCCCACGTGCCCAGGAGCTTGCTCTGCTGGCCTGTGCGTGGCCGGGTGTGGGCTCCTGACCTTGGTGGCTCTCGGCTGCCCTGCTGTCTGTCCCTCCCAGGAGGACACGGTGCCGCGTCTGACGAAAAGCTGAGGACTCAGAGCCGGGGCCTCACTGCCCAGGCAGGGGGGGCCTTTTCCTGCCGCGGGCCACGTGGCTGTTAGAGCATCACTCGCTGAGTCTCATTCTCTTGACATAAGTGCGTGTTGCTATGAAAAAAGCTCCGAGACTTATTGAATTCCAAGTCCTGTCTGCAGCTGCCTGGCAAGATCAGACCAAAGGATTTCAAGGGCCTCACATGGCCCGTGGGCCGGGGGTTCCCCACCCTTGTCCTAGGAGATCGGCCGCAGTGTCAGGCCACGCACTGGGCTGGGGGTCACCGAGAGCAAACTCCCGGCTGGGCGGCAGCTGCCCGGCAGCTGGGGCTTTCCCACCCTTGACCTGAGGGCGGGCGTGCCTCCTGTCGTTGGGGTCCCAGTGGCCTGCAGCCTGGCCCTGGTGTGGATGGGTCACGGAGGCTCCTGTTGCACCGCGGTGACCCCGGTGTGTGGGTGACGTCCTGCGGGAGGCGGTGGAGGAGGTGCCCACTCGCCTACCCTCCTGCGGGAGGGCCTGCCTCCTTGTCCTCGGGCTGCGGCCTCGTTGAGGCACCTGACCGGCCAGGGGGGTCTTGCTGGCAGGGCCCCCAGGACTGTACAGCCCCCGCTTGGTGACTTGCAGACACACAGTGAAGTGCAGGGGTCAGAGGTGCCGCCAGCATCGATGGGCGCACTCAGCGCTGAGCACCCGCAGGCTGTGGGCACCCGGGCGTTCCCTGAGCTGTGGACCCACCATCTCTGCTGCGTCCTCTGGGCGTGTCCTGTCTGTGCCCAGCCTGCATGGCTCAGGGGCTGAGCGTCCCCCTAGGAACCAGGAGGTCAGGGTTCGATTCCCGGTCAGGGCACAGGCCTGGGTTGCGGGCTCGATCCCCAGTGGGGGGCGTGCAGGAGGCAGCCGATCCATGATTCTCTCCCATCACTGATGCCTCTCTCTCTCTCTCTCTCTCTCTCTCTCTCTCTCTCTCTCTCTCTCTCTCTTCCTCTGTGAAATCAATAAAATTATACGTTAAAAAATCTCCTCCCTTACAGGGTCACCCGTCACGTTGGACATTGGATAAGAGCCGCCCAAGTCCAGTGTGACCTCATCTTAACCAGCGACACTGCAATGACCCCACTTCCTACTGGGCTCCCTCTGAGGTCCTGGGGTTGGGACTTCAGCAGAGGTGTTTGGGGGACGCGGCTTGGCCCCTCACAACAATCCTCGCAGCCACCTGTCAGGGGCGAGGCTCAGACCCTCCGTGAGCACCCGGAGCCCCTCAGCCACGCGATGGGTGGGCAGCGGGGCCGGTGCCGCAGCCGGACACCCCCCACAGGCGGCAGCGGCAGGACATTGCCCTCGGCCCAGCGGGCCCCTCTCCTCCGTCCCCAGCCCTGTGACCCTGGGGGGCCGACTGCAGGCTGTCAGGGGATAAGCCCCCCCAGGACTCCCCCCCCGACTCTGCAGGGGGAAAGGCTGCTGCGGGGACTCCCCTGGGGCCGTGGTGCCCGGCGGCTCTCAGAATGGAGTGTGGAATCTTTGTTAGCAGCAGGGCATACATCTTCTAAATTATAAATCGATAAATAGTTAATTCAGGAGTAGCGCTCTCCTGAATATTTCATGCTGCCGAGCACCACGGCCCTCAGCCTGGGTGCTGATGGAGCGGCCGCTGGGAATTGAATGCAAATTCCCCGCCCCCCCCCCCACTCCTATTAGCACAGCTGTGGACTCCGCGTGGGGAGGGCACCGGTGCCCTGCACTCGCCAGGGACCACACTGGCCTGTGCGTGATGCCCCGGAGGTGACCCTGGAAGCTGGTGCCTCATCCCCCATCGCCCCCCACGGCTCGGAGGAGAGAGGTCTGTCTGGCCCAGTGAAGGACCCACCCAGGGCCATGCATGGCCACAGGGACCCAGAACCACTCAGGGTTCAGACACCAGTGTCAGCGCAGGGCCCGGCTGCGCTGAGTTGTCCCCCTCCCCCCTGAGGCTTGGGTTCACCTCGGACCCTCAGGCTCTTGCTCTGTAAATGCTCCTGGCCGCGTGGCTCCGTGCCTGGAGCAGTGAGCGGGCGTCACGTGGCCGCAGTGGCTGAGGTTGTGTGAGTGGTTATGGTGTCCTGGGGCCTCCTGCCCAGCCGTGGTCTAGAGGCAGCTCTGGCCAGGATGAAAGGGACCCGTGTGTGCCCACCTGGTGCCCACCCAGCTCTACCCTGGTTCTGGCCTGACAATGCCCCTTTGTGAGTCCTGGTGCCTGCGGTGCCATGGGACTGGGCCCGTGATGTTTGGGTGAACCTGTGATTGTCTAGACAGCGGTTGCCAACCTTTCGGACCTCACGGGACACCAATGGTCCGCGGGCCTCCAGTTGGCGACCGCTGGCCTGGAAGGCGGAGAACCCGGGCCTCCCCAGCCACACCCCCTGAGCCCTCCCGGCTGCTTGGTTCTTGGTGGTGGATATGGACCGGGCACCTGCGATGCGGTGCCTGTTTGCTCACACCCTCGTGTGACTGTTTCTGCGTCCCTGCCAAGGGAGGAGCCCACGGGGCAGGCCCACCGGCATCTGCAATGTCCTGGGCGCCGAGCCCCCAGAATAGCGAACACGGGGGTGGGTGCGCGGCCCGGCTGGCCCGCCTCGCCCCGCGGAGGACGGTCCCGGAAGTCGGCGCTTTGCCTGGTCAGCATCCCTGGCACCACACGGCGTGGGTGGGCTCAGGTGCAGGCCCCACAGTGTCCCCCGAGTGGCACCCTGGGGCTTCTGGTGAGCAGGGCAGCCTCGCCTGGTGGGTTTGCCCCAGGTGCCACAGGCGGGGTCTGCCCGACCAGGCGCTGTGGGTCATGGCTCAGCTGCTGAGGGCGAGGAGCAAGCCCACCCCCGCCTTTAGAACACGAGTTGGGGAAGCAGGGGTCCAGTGGGGGAGGGACAGCTGGCCCTGGGCACCCTTTCACTGTCGGCCTGCCTGCCCTGCACATACTCCCGGTCCCAGGACCCCTGAGCTCGGGAGGCCCCTCCAGGGGGCAAGGCTGGTGTGTATGCAGTAGGCGCCACATTACTGCTTAGCGTGTCTCCTCCTCTGGGCCCTGAGGGACTGGGAGCCCAGTGCTCTGGGCAGGCGCACTCTGGCCTGACCTCCATGCGGCCTCTGACTTGCAAAGCTGAGTGTGTGGGGACCTGTGGGGGGTGTCAGGGGTCTCCATGGAGGGTCCGAGCCCACAGGCCACTCCCACTCCCTCTCCTGAGTTGTCTCTGACCCTCGTCCCTGTGGCCAGTGCGGACCCAAGTCTGGCGGGAACCCTCTCTGTGGGGCGCGGGACGGGCACCCAGTGAGTGCTGCAGTCTGGGGGTGTTGAGAGACCCAGGCATCACCCAGGAGCCAACAAACGGGGCCCAGGACCAGGTGGCTGGAGTCATGGGGTCACTCAAGGCCAAGACAGGCTGCCCCAGGGGACCTGCCGTGTCCCCAGAGCAGAGGGCAGCCCCCCGGGGCGGCGGCTCGGAGCAGATGCCAGCGGCCGGCCCGCACGGGCCCGCAGCCCTGCCTCGGCGGCCGTTAGCTGTGCTGACGGAGTGGCTGCCGTGGCAGTGGATTAATATCCCTTTAATCAGCCAGAATGAACATGGCACGCGCTGACAGTCCAATTTTCTGCTAACGGATCGCGGCCCATCCATAGCCGGCGCTCAGCTGACTGTTATTTCTGCGGAGATAATTCAGCGCGGAGGGCCAGCCTCGCCGCCGCCTCCCGCTCAATAAATCTCGCCGCCGCGGCGTTGGCCGCACCTGTCAGGCGCTGCGGGGCCGCGTGAGCCTCCCAGGCCCGTGGCATTTAGCGGCCGCCGCAGAGCGGGAGGCGAACGCATCCACGGTCGGGGCTGGGCCTGGACCTGACTCTTCCTGCGCGTGGGGAGGCGAGTGTCTCAGAGGCCACGGGAGGCGGGAGGGGCTGCGGGTGTGTGATGCGTGTGCGTGTGTCATTGTGCATGTGGGCGTGTGAGTATGTGCGGGTGTGTGCATGTGTGAGCATGCGTGATGCGTGTGTATCAGTGTGCATGTGGGTGAGTGAGCACGCGAGTATGCATGGCATGTGCATATCAGTGCATGTGAGTGTGAGAGGATGTGTGCACGTGTGAGCGTGTATGATGTGTATCAGTGTGCACATGGTGTATGAGTGTGTGGCGTGTGCATGTGTGTACAGTGTGTGCGCGCATGAGGGTGTGGGGTGTGTGCATGTGTGTGGGCGTGTGAGTGCCCATGGTAGCGTGTGATGTGTGGGTAGCAGTGTGCACGCGGGCCTGTGAGTGTGTGTGGGCGCATGTGTGCATGTGTGACATATGTGTGCAGCATTGTGTATGTGGGGGTTTGCATGTGTGTGTGAGGGTATGTGTGCACATAGGAGCCTGTGCACACGTGTGAGCATGTTTACATGTGCATGTGCACACGTGTCAGCTCCTGATGTGGCACAAGCTTTGTGTGACCCCGGCTGCCTCTCTGAGGCCGTGGAAAGTCCTCCGTCTCCTGTTTTCTCTGTGGGCAGCGGAGGGCAGCCCTGTCCCATGGCTCGGAGAGGAGCGGCCAGTGCCGTGGGTGGTGGGTGCTGGACAAGCTGCCCGCTGGCCCGCTGGCTTCTGAGTGAGGTTGGCTGCCCCGGAACGGGTCGCCGGCCTCCATGGTGGGCTCCTCAGGGGGCGCAGGCCCTGCTGGGTGGCAGCCCCTCCCACCCGCTGGCTCTGCCTTTAGGTGGCTGGGGGCACGCAGCCTGCGGGCAGCCCTTCCCTGAGGGCCCGTCCAGCAGCTGCACCTGCCCCCCGGCTTCCCCTGGGCCCCGCTTCCTTCACATCCTGGCAGCCCAAGCCCAGGCCCGGGGGCCTTCCCGGTTCCTCGAGGCTGGCCTCCCATGCACGGGACTGCCCCCCTGGACTGCTGCACCCCACCTTCACGGGCTGGGACCTGCTTCCTGAGTCACCTCATCCCCATCCTCGCCGGACCTGACTAAGCTGAGGGGGAGGCTGCTGGCTCGGCTCCCTCCCCAAACACCCCCTGTCCTTGGGTGTGCCCCCCGCCTGGTGGGAGACAGCTCAGGAACAGGGGGAGCAGGGGCCCCAGGCAGTCTGTCCTGTGCAGAGCAGGGCTGTTAGGCGGGAAAGGCAAGCAGGTTGCAGTCATGTCATCACTGCCCCTTCTGTGTCCAGGGCAGACATCACGAGTCGAACACAGAACCACGGCTCCTGGTGACGCTGCCCTCTGACTCCAGCGCCTCGGACAGATCACCCTGCACTCGGGCCTCCGGGGACCGTCTGCCAGCTCCCCGGGCAGGAGCCCCTGCTGGCCAGCTGCGGCGTGCACGTGGGTGTGAGACAGCGGCCGGTGCACTCGCGTGTGACCGTGACCTGTGGGGGGACCGCAGTGTATGTTCATGCCGCACTCCTGCCCCGAGCTTGCGCACCCCACACCCGTCTGCGGTTCTTACACCTGTTCACACCGGGCTCCTGTGCCCAGATGGTGCCGAGGCCCGGGCCGCCCGTGCGTGTGGGTGGGCAGCTGCGTGGTTCTGAGTCGCCACAGAGAGGGGCGGTGGCCCCCCCACGGGCTCCCACCCGGCCTCTTGTCCGCGGGCGGGTCCTGACCCCCAGGGCCGCCCACCTGCCGCCGCGTCTCCCGCCCGTCTCCCGCCGTCGCGTGGCTGACAGCCTGGCATTTCCCTCCCCGTCGCTCTTTCCTCTCCTGTCATGTCGACAAGCGCAGCCGCACTCCCTGACGGACGGAAATACCAGCCCTCGGGACGGACAGAGCAGCCTTCAACCGGAGCCAAGGCCCTGATGGAAATACAGCACAAGGCGCCCCTCCGGACGCGGGGGCTCCTGTCGGAGGGAAAGGGCCCCAAACAATACACACGTGCGTTTCAGGGTTACACGCGTGAATGTTCACACACGCAACGCGTGGAAGTCCCATTTGCTAAGAACGAAAGGAAACACACATTTAAGCCCCAAATGAGCGACGGATGTGTGGGGCCGGGGGTGGGGAAGCTGATGGGGCTGTGGGGGCTGCATGTGGGTGCTCTGCCCGGCCGTGGGGTCTGCCCGGCTGTGGGGTCTGCACGGCTGTAGGTCTGCACGGCTGTAGGTCTGCACGGCTGTAGTCTGCCTGGCTGTGGGGTCTGCCCGGCCGTGGGGTCTGCCCGGCTGTGGGGTCTGCACGGCTGTAGGTCTGCACGGCTGTAGTCTGCCTGGCTGTGGGGTCTGCCTGGCCGTGTAGTCTGCCCGGCCGTGGGCAGCAGGAGGCTCAGCGCCTGCCCTCAGCCTGGTTCTCTCCTGCCCACAGACCACTGACCTGCTGTGTGCAGATTGGAGTCCCAAACACATTCCCGCCGCCTCCTTCTGTTCCATCACCCTCATTTCCCGAGCCCCAGCCCTGCTCCTTTATTTAGTGCCTGCTGTGTACCGTGGGGGCTCCTGAGGTTGCTGGCGAGGGAACCACAGCTGGGGCAGAACGAGGGAGAGCTTTTCCTGGGGGTGAAGCCGGAACCCGAGGTCCAGGCGAGGGCAGGGCTGTGTCCAGGGGGAGGGGGGCACGTCCTGCCTCCTCAGTGTCTGGGGCCCCCGGCGGCTCTGGGCTGTGGCTGCGGCACCCCACTCTCCGCCTTTGCTGCCCCATGGCTGTCGCTCTGGGTCTCTTTTCCCTCCTATAAGAGCAGCAGCCATGCCCAGCCGGGCGGCCCTGTGGGTTGGAGCAGCGTCCTGTGTGCCGAAAGGTTGTGGGTTTGATTCTCGTTGGGGCACATACCGAGGGGGAGGGTTTGATGCCCGCACAGGTGTGCTTACAGGAGGCCACTGATGGGTGCTGCTCACACCCATGCTTGTCTGTCTCCCTTCCTCTTTCTAAATGCAGCCTCAGGTGGGGAGTAAATAAAAATAAAATGAAACGCCCTTGTCTTGACCGAGCGCACCGCAGAGGCCCCCCAGCACACCCATGGTGGGGACACAGCCCGCCCGGCCTCTGGGGCCTGGGAGCTCCAGGCAAGGGGTGAAGCCCTCAGCTTGTGGGTGGACAGCAGGGTCACGGCTGAGGCATCTGTGGGTCCTGTCCAGGGACCCCTCCTTCCAGGCTCCCCTCAGCTACAAGGTCTCCTGCTTGGACCCCGGGCCCTGAGTGTCTCAGCGTGGGGACGGGGCGTCGTGAGACGTCAGGAGGCACAGGAGCCCCGTTCTCAGCTCCTGGTGCCTTCGGGGCGCTGGGTCCCCAGGCCTGGCGGTGTGGTTCCCTCTCTCGGGGTCCCCGCCCTGCTTTTGCAAAGACACTTAAAAAATCCTTATTGTTGAAAGTGTCACACGTGTCCCCTTTCCCCCATCGACTGCCTGCCCCAGGCCCTCACCACCCCAGTGCCCGAGGCCGTGCGTGTGTGCACAAGGTCTTTGATCACCTCCCACCCACCAGCCTCCCCCTCTCCCCTCCGAGATGCCGCCCTCTCTTCCTGCTTCCGTGGCTCTGGATCCACTCCGCTCACGCATGTGACTTAGACGCCACGCATGAGTGAGGCCGTGTGACATGTGTCCTTCTCTGACTGACAGATGTCGCTCAGCATGCTGCGCAGAGACATTTTATTTTGGACGGACTCGTGGCCTGGTGGGGGCGCCCCTTGGCACCTGGCCCTGCGCGGCCCCTGAGGCAGGTGGGCGAGTGTGGCCCCGCCTGGGTGGTGAGCACCCCCAGCTCCTCCTCCACCTGGAAGGGCTGCCCCACGGGAGGGCTGAGGGGCGGGCCTGGCTGCAGGGGCTGCAGGGGCAGAGACAGACCTACCACTGGGGGCCTGTCCTTCCCTCCGGCTCTCAGGAAGGTGTGAGCAGAGGGGAGCGTCCACCTACATAGGAATGAGCTCAGGGTTTGATTCCAGGGCTCAGGCCGGGTTGCGGGCTCCATCCCCAGTCTGGGGCGTGCAGGAGGCAGCTCATCAGTAGTCTCTCTCATCACTGATGTTTCTCTCTCCCCCTCTTCCTTCCTCTCTGGCATCAATCAATATGTACATTAAAAAAAAGAGGTGTTTCCCAGGGCGTGGCTGGCCCCTTTGCGAATGACGGTGATGGTGACCCCCTCTTCGCGCCCCACCTTGGCGCCCCGCCCTGCAGGAGGGGACCCCTGGGAGGGGCTGAGGGCAGAAGCAGGTCCTGGGGGCACAGGCCTGGCTCTGTGCCTGGGTCACCTGGCCTGTCACCTGGCCGCCTGCGGGGCTCCCTCTCCCCCATCCTGGAGGCCCAGGGGCTCTCCCCACAGTTCCTTTGGCTCACGCGCCTGGAGGGTCGGGTGACGGCGAATTACCCACGGCCTGGCCTCCCGGACGGACGGGGCGGCGGGGAAGGCGGGCGGACAGGCTCCCGGTGGCAGATCTGCTGGATCTGGAAGCAACGAGGTCGTCCGGGTGTGGATTCTCGGCGGCCGTGCGGCCCGGCAGACGGTCTGAATTATCGCGTTTGCCCCCAGGAGGCCGGCGGCAGCCACGGGGACGGAGCTTCCCGTTCCGAGTGGGGACACCGAGGCGGGTCCAGCGGAGGGTTCTCTCCAGCGGCTGCCGAGGACGGTCCCCTGGGGCCCGGGAGGGGGGTGGGCAGGGCGGCGGGTCCGGAGCGGTGCCCTGTGCGGGCAGCGCGGAAGCCGGCCTCGCCCAGGCCTCTCTCATTACGGCGGAGAAACTACCACTAACGGCATCAGTTACCTCGGCAGCGTCGGGGCGAAACGGCTCACGGCGTGTTTTACGTGCTGCATGTGCGCCATAAATACTTCTATAAAAACATGCATTAAGATATAAACGGGGCCCAAGTATGTGGCATGGGGGGGCCACAGCAAAGCCCCAATGCCGGTGGCAGGGAAGCAGCTGCAGAGGCCTCCCGCGGGGGGACAGGGAGCCCGGGGCCAGCACCCACCCCGCCCTGTCCCGGTCTGGACGCAGCCGAGCGGCTGTGTCCCTGGCTCCCCAGTGGTCAGTGCCGGGGACAGGGCTCCCCTCTCCGGGCCAACACTTGGGGCCTTTCTGACCTCTGACCTCCTTGGCTCCCGGGTCACACATCCCCCAGACCAGCCCTTCCCAGCCAAGCCCACTGTCATGGTGGCCCCGGGGGCAGGGCTGGGCCCTCACTGCCTCGTCCAGGCTCCACTCTCCCAGCTGTAAACAGTGAGAAAGGGATCTGCCCGCCCGCTGCCCTCTGTGAGGCGGGCACAGAGAGGGTGGGACCCTCACCTGGTCACAGCAGGAAGTGCAGGAGGCGGGGTTTGAGACCCCTGTGCTGCTTGAGGGGCAGCCCCTCCCGGCCCAGCTCTGACCACCCGGCCAGGCCTGGTCCCCACCCCGGCCCCCCTGAGACTCTGAGCTGAGCCCGCCTCTCGGCCACTGCTCATGCAGGCCCCTTGGTCATTGCTCCCCCATCCCCCCGGCTGGGCCCCCAGTGACCTCGCCTGCCTCAGGGCCTTTGCTGTGTCCCGGATTCCGGGGGGGGGGTCCCACATCACTGGAACCCCATGTCCAGGACAGGTGTTCCCCCAACATGCTTGCTTTGGTGACTTCAGTGATGCGTCCCCACAACCTCCAGCACATCCCCTCCCCCCACCCTGTCACTCCCCAGCTGCACCCCTGACTGCAGCCGCCCACCCCCTCCCCCCAGTGGGGCAGCCGGCGGAGCTTGGACCCCTCTGCGTCCCTCTCCTCCTCTCTCCCTGTCAGGAGCTCCTATCCCAGCTCCAGGATGCTGCCCGGAAAGTTCTGGAAGCCACACCCCCCAGCAAGCAGGTTAGGCGTTTATCCGAGGTCGAGGGGAGCTGCTGGGGGAAGGAGGACCCGACCACCTCCCTGGGTTTTCATGCTGGAGCCCAAGGCGGCTGGGCACCTGGTGTAGGGCGGGGACGTGGGGTCACATGCTAACAGGACTGTGTCCTGAGGGGGACAGGGCCCGGGAGAGGGGACAGGAGGCAGGGCAGGGAGCCCACAGGGTGCGGGGGCCACCACTGCTGGGCTCCATGGAGACACAGAACCACTGAGATGTAGGAATCAGGTGGAGGGGACCCTGGACAGTACAGGTGACCGTTCCCCCCCCCGCCCCAGCCTTTCCTCTTGCTTCTGCGTGTTAAGTGACAACTTCTGACTCCAGCCTGAGCGGTGGGGGCAGCCGGGTCCGGGAGACGTCCCCCCGCAGAATCTCGTGCGGACGCGGCAGCTCCACGGGGCTGAGCTGAGCTGAGCCGAGCCGCAGAGCCAGGAGGAGGCAGCGCGGGCACAGCCAGCTCTGTGCCCAGCACCGCCCGCCCAGGGGCCTCCTGGTCCCGGGGCCAGGTCTCTGCGGCCACGCTGGGCGCCCAGGACACCTCCGTGCCCCGAGCCCCCTGGTGGCGAGGGGCTGCCACTGCAGCAGCCTGTCCCCTCCGGACCTGGTCGCCTGGGGTCGGCCTCCCCAGGGTCCTGGGACCTGCGCGTGGGGCCCACGGCCGGGGGCCAGGCAGCTGGTCAGATCTGGCAAACAAACTGCAGCGAAACCTGAATTCGGCTCCGCAGATCGTCAGGCTTCAGTGTGAGCGGGACCCGCACAGCTGGGCTCCCACTGAGGGCGCAGTCGCTGGGCTGCCGCTCAGGGACCTGGGGTTTCCGTGGAGACGCTGGCCGCAGGTGTGGGAGGAGCAAAAGGGAGAGACTGGGGCTGGTGGTGTGGCTCAGTGGTTGAGTGTCGACCTGTGAACCAGGGATCACCCTTCGATTCCCCGTCAGGACACCGGCCCAGGTTGTGGGCTCGGCCCCCAGCGTGGGGCGTGCAGGAGGCCGCTGCTCGGTGATTCTCTCTCATCATTGATGTTTCTCTCTCTCTCCCTCTCCCGTCCTCTCTGAAATCAACAAAAAATATATTTTAAAAAAGGAAGCCTCTTGGGACCAGCGCTGGACGCTCTCAGCCGGGAGCAGCCGAGGGGCCGTGGTGGGCGGGGCCCGCTCACAGCTGCGCGAGGTGAACGGTCAACAGAGCAAGGAACTCAGCGCCTCCCAGGCAGAGGCTGGGCCTCGTCGCCCCATCCCGCCTGCCCCCCGGGACCGTGCAGTGGGGTCCCCCAGATAGAGCGCCCATCGCTCACGGCCCGTTCCCGATGCCGATGGTCCGAGAGCCGGTGAGTCCCTTCACTTCCCGCGGTGGCTCTGGGCTGAAGCACCAGGGTCACAGCCGCCTGTCCCGTCCTCCGGGGTCCAGGGCTGGGGGCCTGCCGGGCCTCAGTCTCATCCACACAAAGGTGACAACGCAGCGGGCACAGCGTAGGGGACAACCGAGCAGGTGGCGGTGCCTCCAAGACCGCCCCCCCCCCCGAGCCCCGTGAGTTGGGCTGGGGGGTCAGCAGCGAGGTCAGCGTCGTCCTTCCTCTGTCCTCTCTCCGCCAGGGGGCTCAGCAGCTGAGTGAGGGTGGCAGAGGGCACGGGGCCCCAGGAGGAGGGTGGAGGCCTCGCCATGGCCCAGGGAGGAGGGGCCCTGGGGGACATTCAGGTGGGTCCAGCCGTCCTGCCCGACCCAGGGCCCCTGTCTTCGCTTCGGCCTCATCAGGGCTCTGGGTCTGCCCTGTCTCTGGACATCTCTCTCCAGCCCATGCCTCAGTTTCTCTCTCTCACCGTGGGTGCTGCCAGGCCTGGCTGTTAGGTTAGGTCCCTACTTCTGAGGCGCCGCCCCAGGGCCCCTGCACCCCAACAGGAAAGGTTCGCCCTCCGGTGGTTCCACAGCCTCACCCACACCCAGCACCGTCATCAGCTTCGGAATCTGTACGTGACCCCCACGGGGAGACCACCCCTGTCCCCGGGCTCCGTGAGCCTGAGCGGCCGGGGGCCGGATGGCAGGCGAGCCCTGCGCACCCCGGGGTCAGGGGATTCGTCACGCCCGTAAAACCTCCGGCCCCCGCGCTTCCTGATCGTTTTACAGCCAAACTCGGTGTCACTGTTCCGCTTTGAAACAGTTAAGAATCAGCCGTTTATGGTCTCGGACCTTCACGCTTCGGAAGCCGCGTCGCCGTTTGGAATTCAGGGAAGGGCCTTCGTGCTGCCACCGGCGGGAGGGCCCGTGACCGTGACCGGGGCCGGACCGCGAGCCGCGTCGGGTGGGTTTCGAGGCTCCTGGGCGGGAACCTGCGCTCGGGGGAGGCCTCAGCACCACAGAAACGGGGGCTTTTAGCCACGCACCTGCGGGGCCGGGGGAGGGGGCGCAGCGTGTCCCCTGGGCCCTCTGAGCGCTGGCACCCGGCCCGCCTGCCTGTCCCATCCCGGGCGACGCGAGGTCCTGGTGGCAGGGCTGGGGGGGGGGCAGGCTCCGTGGTGCCTGCAGAGCCCTGGGGAGCGTGAGCACACGTGTGTGTGTGCGTGTGCATGTGCGACCAGGTGCGGACAGGGCCTGTCTCGGGGGGTGCGTGGGGGCCTCCCGGGTAGGTCGTGGGCTCGCCCGGGTGGGTGACCGGGGCTGCTGGGTGTCCCCTCGTGGGGCTCGGCCTGCGCGGGGACACTGTGCTCACTCGCGATCGGGGCGAGCAGCGGGGACCTTCAGGGAGTCAGCCAGCGGCCCTCAGCACCCCCTGGCCGCCGCCGCCTCCTTTCTGCGGGGGTGAACCTGCAGAGGTGCCGGGTGGGGGGGGCCTGGCCGCCGCGGGAGGTGGGAGATGGTGACGGAGCAGTGACACCCCCCCCCTCCCCCCGCTCAGTGGCTGCTGCTCCTCGCAGGGGCGGAGAGCTCAGCAAGGAGCCTCGGGATCGGCCGTCCCCCGGGCCCCCCGTGGCCGTGGCTCTGCGTGTCCGCGTCCTGACCTCCCGTCACAGGGACCTCAGCCCGGTGGCCTCACGTTGGTTGAATCAGCTCTAGCGATGGCACCTCCTAATACAGTGACACTCGGAGGCCCTGAGGCTCGGACCCCACATGTCTTTTTGGGGGACACAATTTACCCTGTGAGTCTACCTGTGCGGTACTGTGGACGCCTGTAGCCCTGAAAGTTACTCCTTGCTCGTCTGAGGTTCAAGCGTAGCTGCCCACCCTGTGTTTCCTTTGCTAAATCTCCCACGCTGCCCACGGAGCCCAGCCCCGGCCACCCCTGTCCCCTACCCACTCCCAGCCCCAGACCAACCTATGCCCCAGGGACTGACGTCGGGCCCTGGTGGGCGGGGTCAGCATTGGCCCACTCGGGGGGGGGGTGCCGGGGGTGGACCCCTCTGTCCAGGAGGAGCTGTAGTGGCTCAAGTCTTCAGGCCCCTCTGGACCACATATAGGCACATGCACACACATGCATGCTCACACAGGCACACACGTGACATTAAGCACAAACACACACATTCATGCTCTCACACATGTTCACATGTGCACACACATGCACACACTTGCCCCCTCCCGCGTGTCACACACATTGGGGTCCCCGAGCTGCAGGGGGTTCTCAGGGTGCTAATGAGCTGCTGCTCTGAAGCCCGAACAGGCCAGACGTGGGAGTGAGGTCGGGTTCGGGCGGTTGATGGAGGAGGGAGGCCGGGCCTCTGGTTACCACTGAGGAAACACCCGGGGCTCCGAGTCTCCGGTTGGAAGGCAGAGAGAGGAGGGGTGCGCGGCGCAGCCCGAGGGGCGTACAGTGTGGCTGCGTCTCCGGATGCTGCTCCGGGAACTCAGCCTGGAGTCGCCTGGACTCCGGCAGGCGGGTCGGTGTGGGGGGCAGCGGTCCCCGCGGCTCCAGGCCCAGCGGCTGAGGACCCGACGGCCCTGCCAGGAGGTGGGGAGGCGTCCACGCAAGCCGCTCCCGGCCGGGACCCCCGGGTCAGCTCCACGCCGGCGGCCAGCGCGTCTGCTGGGGACGCGCCCTTGATCTGGGCGTTGCCTTCCGCTTTACGGCCTCGTAACCGCAGCAGCGCACGAGCGTCTGTGATGCCCGACGAGGCTTCTCCTGTGAACACGTCGGGCGGGAGGGGCTTTGTGGCCCGGCTCCCAGGTCTTCCCTCGGGGCCCTGTTCCCTCGGACCCGTGCACATGCGGCTCCCAGATGTGTCGCCCGGAACGTCTGGGTGGGGCCTCTGTGCGCGGGAGCCCCGTGGGTCCGGCTGGGCAGGCGTGGCCGGAACACGGCCCCTCACAGGTGCTGCTGCACAGGCCGGGAGGGACCTCCTGAGCCGGCAGCCTCGGTCCTTGGCCCCTGCGCAGGGGGGGAGCAGGGGGAGCAGGGAGTGGGGAGCAGGGGGAGCAGGGAGTGGGGAGTGGGGAGCAGGGGGAGCAGAGGTGGGTCTCTCGCCAGCCTAGAGCCGGGCAGCAGGTCGGCTGGGCAGCCCACCGGCACCCAAGGGACAGGAGATAGCATGCTCGCTCCTATCCTCATTCCAGGCCAATAGCCCACGTTCCAGTGCCAGGGCTTTGTACACTGGGCAGGGACGGGGATACAGGGCAGGGACGGGGCACAGGGCAGGGACGGGGACACTTCCACAGCTTAGAGTGCCAAGGGAGAAGGTTCAGGGGTAACTGGGAACAGGTGTCAGGTTGGCAAGGTGTCTTGTGGGATGTGGGAGAAACACCTGGGCAGGTGAAGGGTCACTGCCTGGATTCTGGGAAGAGTGTCCCAGGCTGAGGGCCAGCTCCGAGTGGGCGGGGAGCAGAGGGGCTGATGCCATGAGGGCCAGGTGTCCGGTCAGGTGGGGGCGACCCCATGGGGACCGGGCGCTGCCTCCAGCAAGCGCAGGCCACGCAGGGCCCAGCAGGCCTGGGTGCAGAGGCAGGTGCGCAGCCCTGGCTGGGTCTGAGGGCGGCGGTGTCCTGGTTGGTATTCCAGGATGGGGTTCCGGACGTGACCCCAGATTTGGCCTCTGCTTCTGCAATGGCGGCTTCTCTCTTCCTGTCTGTCCCCTCACCCCGACTGCCAGCATCTGGGGGTGGGGGTAGGAGCCTCCTCTCTTGCCTCTTTTTATTTTATTTTTATTATTCTTTTTCATCCTCACCTGAAAATAAATTTCCAGGGAGTTTTAGAGAGAGTAGAGGGGAGGGGGCGAGACAGAGAGAGAACCATCGATTGGTTGCCTCCTGCACACGCCCAGCCAGGCTGGGGATCCACCTGCAACCCAGGTATCGACCGAGAATTGAACCCACATCCTGTGGGTCTGAGAGCCGTCGCTCTAACCACTGAGCAACCAGCCAGGGTATTTGCCTCTTTTAAAAAATGGTCTTTGTTTTGAAGAGCAGGTTCAGGCGCACCAAGACTGAGCAGGTGACTGAGCCACGCCCCCCCCCCATGTTAACATCTTCCCTGTGAGCTGCCCCGGCCCCAGCGACGGGCCAGCCCAACGCCCTTGCTCCCTGCGGCCTTGGTGACAGAGTCCCTCTCCTGTTGCCGCTCTCGGCTCTCTGCTCTGTGGGTTTGGAGGAGCCTGATGGCGCGTGTGCACATGATTTCGGGGGTCACAGGAGTGGGCACCTGCTCCTCACACCCCTGTGCTGCACCCATTCACCCGCGTTTGCCTCCTCCCCAGCCCCCCTCCCTCTGTGCCTGGCACCAGGCTGAGTCCCGGGCTCGGGTGGTGGTGGGTGGCTCTCTGGAACGGAACTTGGGGTCCCTGGGCTCGCTCGGCCGTGCGGGGGGTTTCCCAGGGAACTCGGGGTGCAGGGGAGCCTGGGGTGGGCACTGGCCGGCTAAGTCTCAGCCGGGGGACCCCGGAAGACCCTTTCCTTCCCCGAGACGCATGTCTAATGAGGAGCCGTGAGGCCCCGGGGGTGGGGG